>JAAEAF010008074.1:0-35250 GCA_011037195.1 Triatoma infestans
CCAGCCTTAGGGCCATACTGATTACTCCAGTAAGTTCCGAGGGCCAAGATGGCAACACTGCATATTATTAATTTTCCTGTCATTATCTGTAATTTCTAGATTCGTTGTAGAGTACGAGCCATGAGTAGTAACGTGACACGACAGCTGGTGGGCACAAGCGGAAATAGGTAGTACCTTCGATCGCTAACAGATGGCGCTAATAGCAGGTACAGAATAATATCGTTGGTTCTAGAAAGTTCTGGTGTCTTCCACTCACTTCTAGATGGCAGTAATTGGAATATATAAGAAGGCTAGTGGCGTAACTACAAGTCAGTTCCTATGAAACTGTTGTGAAATAAAATAGGGCGTACCTCCTTAAAACAAGTTTGTGCGTGTAACAGTATTTTGATTTGATTTGAATTGTTGCTTTTGTGTGTGATTTAGTAGAATGGAAAAGAAGCGAAAAATTGATAGTGAATGCAGAAAATTCAAAGATCAGTGGAACATTCAGTATTTCGTAATTGAGTCCAGCAACAAGGCACTATGTTTGATTTGCAATGAAAGCATAGCCGTTCTCAAAGAATATAACATGAAACGTCATTATGAAACAAAACATTCTCAAAATTACTCAAAATATACAGGAATTGTGCGGACAGAAAAATTCGAAGCTTTGAAGCGCGGATTGAAATCGCAGCTATCTTTATTTACAAAAGTCAAAACTGAACAAGAGGCGGCAACTCGTGCCAGCTTTCGTGTGGCTCTTGAAATTGCAAAACGTGGAAAACCATTCGCCGATGGAGAAATGATCAAGGAATGCATAATTGCAGTAGTCGAAGAAATGTGCCCTGAAAAGGTAAATTTATTAAAAACTGTCAGTATGTCAGCAAACACTGTGGCTCGAAGGGTAGAAAACATCGCTGAAAATATATCCTCTCAACTGTTCGACAAAAATGGACATGTTGAGTGGTTTTCTTTGGCCTTGGATGAGTCAACGGATGTGTCAGATACTGCTCAGGTGTTGATTTATATTAGAGGAGTAGATAAAAGCTATGAAGTGCACGAAGAACTTCTTGATATGTATAGTATTCATGGCACAACTACTGGTACCGATATTTTTAAAGGAGTTGAAATGGCCATTAATAAAAAGAACCTTCGATGGAAAAACTTGAAATGTGTTACAACTGATGGAGGCAAAAACATGAGTGGGAAAGATAAAGGAGTGGTCGCTCTTGTGTCAAAGGCTGTAGAAAATGACGGCGGCTCAAAACCATTAGTCTTACATTGTATCATTCATCAACAGTCTTTGTGCGGAAAATGTTTGGATATGTCTGACGTTCTGAAACCAGTCATATCAGCTGTTAATTTCATCAGATCTTTTGGGCTGAATCACCGACAATTCCGACAATTTATTGCAGAGATTGGAGAAACAGACTTACCTTATCATACTGCCGTACGCTGGCTTAGTTGTGGGAAAGTCCTTCAGCGCTTTTTTGAACTTCGAGCAGTGATCGAAATTTTTTTGAATGAAAAGCACCGCCCTCTTACTGAATTACAAAACAACGCATGGCTATGGAAGTTAGCATTCTATGTTGATTTGACAAAACATGTGAACGAACTGAATTTGAGATTGCAAGGAGAAAACCAGCATCTTCCTGATTTATACACTAATATCAAGTCATTCCGGATGAAATTGATACTGTTTCAATCACAACTACGAAGTAAATGTTTTTCACATTTTAAAACATGTGAAATATTCAGCCACACTACTGAGACTGAGTTTCCTATCGATTTTGCAATCGAAACTTTGAGTGCTTTGAAGATAAATTTTGATACTCGTTTCTCGGACTTTGATGCCATTGCGAATCAAATTAAGATTTTTCAGAATCCTTTTGATGCTGACATTGAAACCCTAGCCCCGGAACTTCAAATGGAAATGATTGATCTTCAGTGCAGTGATATAATTAAGAACAAATATGACAACTCATCTTTGTTGGAATTTTATAAGAGTCTTCCACTGACACAATTTGATAATTTGCATAAATTTGCTCGTGGGCTGTTTTCCGTTTTTGGTACTACTTATTTGTGTGAGAAAACCTTCTCCAAAATGAAGTACACAAAAAATGTATACTTAAATCTCTTTTAATAATTGGTACAAGTAAAATTAGTCCACAACTACAAACTATTGTCGGTGGAAAATCTCAATTACATACATCTCATTAGCATTTCATATGTCATGTTTGTTATAAGGTATGTGTTGTTCATTACTTACAATGTATAAAATGTTAGTTGGATTCATTTCAATAATTTGTTAGTTATTATATGCTGAAGTTAAATTTACTGCATAAATTATACATGTCTTTACTCATTACCATTCTGTGTTTCTTTATCCAACTTATCACAAACATTTTATTTGCTATAAAAAATATTTGTTCTCTAAAAGGAGTTTTCAAGTATGTCTCCGCGGGCCGGACAAAATCTGTCTGCGGGCCGGATGTGGCCCTCGGGCCGTAGTTTGGAGACCCCTGCTTTAGAGTATTGACAATAATATTGATCGTGTGAAGTGTTAAAAAAGTATTGATGGTCGGTATTGACAAGAGTATTGATGAAATTCTGATTTTCTATCAATACTGAGAATTGGAGGGGATATCGACAATATTATTGGTTTAGGGGCGGGGCCAATATTTCCGCCATTAGTCAGTTCAATAGTTTTATCCAAAGTTGCAACTTACCGCTAAAAAAAAAAAGCGATACTCTTCTTATAGGTTAGGTTAGGTGCACCAGTTTGATTTGAAGGATTGTTATAGAGGTGATTACTAGTTTCATTATCTTATTATTCTAATTAATGTACAACTTTTTTAATCACTTAAATCTTATCTTCGTTATTCTACAGTATTTTAAGAAAATGACGGCGTTCGTCGTAGAGGATATTGACATTGACATTGACAATACAACTGGCTCACAAGTGTCATGTAGTGTAGAGGCACAGGAGGCTCTACGAAAGTTTATTGAAGAATATGAACTGTGCCCGGAGCTTTGGAACCCCACTCACCCCATGTACATGAAAAAGACTGTACGGAACTGTGCTCTTGATCGTTTAATTCCGTACCTGATGCAAATAAAGCCGGGGCCACTAGGAGAGAGGATGTTAGAAGAAAAATTAATAGTCTCCGGACTAATTTCCGCAAGGAACTAAAGAAGAATGCTGCTTCGAAGAGGTCAGGAAGGAGCGTGGATGAGGTATACACACCTACCTCATGGGTGTTTCACGCTCTTTCCTTCCTCGAAAAGTTCGAGAAGCCAGCTAAGCTATGTATGTGGAGGCAGCAGTGGATCAAGTAAATTTCCTTATCAATACAAATTTTTAAAATGTTCATTCTTTTTATGGTTTTGTATGTATATATTTACTGAATAGTGAAAACAATTTCTACAAGTTACCTCAGAAATTGAGCAGTTACGTAACAAAACCCATGAGCCTCCCTTTTCACGCATAGGGGCTCAATAGCAACCCAGTCACAGCCCC
Source organism: Triatoma infestans (assembly GCA_011037195.1). Lineage (NCBI taxonomy): Eukaryota > Metazoa > Arthropoda > Insecta > Hemiptera > Reduviidae > Triatoma > Triatoma infestans. Next base: position 3,500 of record JAAEAF010008074.1, read on the forward strand.
CCAATTTCAGTTAAGCCTAGTCAGCGAGGTTTTGTTGTTGGCTATTATCTATATACACCCACTATCTTCTACCACTTGTAGAAACCACTTAAAAACAAATTCGAAACCTGTAGTGTTGTAATGTATTTCAAAATATTAGAAACATAGTATATAGTTTTGAAAGAATTGAACATTAAACGAGATTTTCAGTATATCCTCCATTGCTGTAATAGTTACAGAATTTGTCGCGGACAGCCTTTGCAGATGTGGAACTGTTCCTTTGAAATGTTCTTTGCAAGGCTGACAAATTGTGCGCATTATTGTCTCGATCATATGAGGTGAGGTACAGTTCATTTTCTTTAGCCAAGAAATTATGTAAACAACAGCAGGCCAGAGTAACTTTTGTAGCTTTTGGTGGCTGTAGATTGATAGGTTTCTGAAGCACACGAAACCGTGCACTCAATATCCCGAATGCATTCTCTACAACTACTCTAGCTCTTGACAATCTTTCATTGAATATTTGCCTAGGTGCATTCAGTAATTTCTGAGGGTAGGTTTTCAACAAATTGTTATGTAATGCAAATGCCTCATCTGCAACAAAAACATATGGGAAAAGATCAGTTGTATTCGGCAATGGTGCTGGTGAGGGTAAATTCAGTTTTCCTTCCTGGAACAATTCTCCAAATTTTGAGTAGAACATCACCCCTCCATCCGAAATCCGACCGTTCATTCCAGCATCTACCATTATGAATTCCTTCTTGGCATTAACTGCAGCCAAAAGTACGATGCTAAAAAATCCCTTGTAATTGTAGTACAAGGAGCCTGAGTTGTAAGGTTTCGTTATAGCTATGTGTTTCCCATCCAATGCGCCAATAGTATTCCAAACCTGATGTCGCATTCCGAATTCGTGAGCAATATCACCCCACTCTTCTTTAGTAGATGGAAACTGAAACAATAATAATAATAATAATAATAAATAATAATAACAATAACATGTATAACTAAACAATACATTGCCACATGAGGTGTACTAAATTGTAGAACGTTGTTTCAGGAATTGGAGCAGCAGGTTGATGGTGGGGAGGACGAAGAAGTCGTCGATCACGGTGAAGTAACACCATCAACTTCATCGATAAATCCCCCTCCATTTCCTAGAAGCTGCAGAAAAAGAAAAGCACGATCTGTAGGTCCAGTGGCAAAACAGAATCTACTTTTGCAGAAGGCGTGCACACTTCTTGAGTGCTCGGTCAAAGATGCGAACATCCCTCACATTGCTAAAGCTTGGGGTGAGATGTTGCTGTCGTTGGAGCCTACCCAACGCGCTATTGCGGAAAAAGCGATTGGTGAAATACTATTCGAAGCGCGTATGGGAACACTGAACCGTAATTCGGTTCAGATAAATGCTGGGCAGCAGCCACAAAATGTCACACCTTTTTTACAGCAGTCTCCATCACAGTCGAGAGCCATTTACAATTTTCAAGTGCAGTGCACTCCTCCGTCGGTGACGCCTCAACAAGAGAATAAAGGAACTGCTGCTTCTCTATCTAACTTCTTTAAAACATTTCAAGTTGAGTGAAGTAGAGGTGTGCTTTTTCCTCTTTGAAGTGTAAATTGATATTGTGGCAACACAATTCATTAGTTAAATATAAAAATTCCAAAAACACACCTGGTTTCCTTCTTAATTTGAAACTTGTTTAATACATGTAATTTCATTAATATTCTATGTTCATAAACAAATTTATGATAACTGTGTTGATTACGAAGAGAAATATCCAAAGAATAGTGAAATGTATACAGATTTTTTTCCTTTTTTTAACACATGTTAAGTACTAACAAAAAGTCATTAATGAATGTTTTTAATAATGGTAACTGTCCTTATTGTTTCTCTACAGGAAAAGATAATCTGAATCATTTGTTATTAAAATGTGAATCTTTACATGTCTTAGTAATAGGTATATATCAAAATATACAAAACACAACAACAGTGACACTGATGAATTCATACTTGCCAATCTGTTAAATATCACCTCAGTCGAGCATTTAAATGATTTGTATCTATTTATTGTAAACAGTTTAAAATTAAGAAATAAGGACTAATATATTTTTATTTCTATGTGTATAATGTATTCTTCATGATATGCTGAGATTACAACAACTCCCTACAATAAGCTAATCGCTTAGATGTAGAAATAAATAAATAAATCTCTTCTATTTTCGAACCATCGTCATATACTTCGATTATTTCACCTTCTTTCATATTCCTTACTTTTCAGAGACCACATCCTACAGTAAAGTGGGCTACAATATTCACCTAGATCCTATCCTCTCTTCCTCTGTTTTTTAGAATGCCATACATAACACTTATTTCATCGGGTTGTATTGATGTAGGCACGATGTTTGCGATTTCACATGCGGATTCATAAGATGTCAATTTATAACCTTCTATTATACGAAGAACACATTCTTTAAAAAGGTAAAGGGAAAAAGTGGACATGGCTAGCTCCAAACGGTATTTACAGGAATGAGATTGATTTTATGCTGACTTCTAATTAAAAAATATTCAATGATATTGAGGCTTCAAATAACTTCATATTTCGTAAGGATCACTGCATTCTTAAAGCTACATTAGGGATTCCAACACGTCCTTTTAGATATCGAAAACAGAGTTGCCAAACGTTTTCCAGAATTGATGAGAAAATTTATGTTAAAGAAATAAATGAATGTTTTAATGGAACAGAGTTTGCCGAATTTGATACCCAGGAATTGTACAGTAAAATAGAAGCGACCATAATTGAAAGTGCTAAAAAAGCAGCAATAATACCTACGAAAAAATTAGAGAGTAAGATGAGTGCGGAAACTCATAAGATAATTGAGGAAAGGGACAGATTAAAAAAGAAATCTAACAAAACGAAATTAGAACAAGTAGAATATAATGTTTTATGTAAAAAGGCTAAATATAGCATTCGAAAGGATATTACGAACTATGATTATACTTTAATATCAGAAGTTATAGCAAAAAAATACCGCTGATAAAAAAGCCAAAAATGTTATAATCTCAGGTAATACGTGGATAAAATCATTAGAGGATAGAGAAGGTAACGAAAGAGTTAGCAGACAGGAAATTGAGGAGATAGCAACTGAATTGTATAAACATTTATATGTAGAGGATGACAAAACCATCTTAGATGCGCAAGTAAATCAAACAAGATAGGATAGCGATGAGGAAGAAGAACCACCTCCCTTCCTGGAAGAAGAAATTGATACAGTCATTAAAGATCTAAAAAATGAAAAACTCCTGGTAGGGTCAAAATAACCAAAGAACTAGTGAAACTCCTCATTGATGTCATGACTCCGGTTCTCACCATCCTCTTCAACAAAGTAATTAGTAGTAGAAGGGTACCATGGCAGTGGTGTTACTCGGACATTATCTTAATTCATAAAAAAGGCTCTATTTCTGACATCAGAAATAATTCGCAGGTATGGGAAAAATATTCGCAAAAGTGTTGCAGCAAAGAATCTGGACAACGCTTACAAAAAATCAACCTCTAGAACAGACCGGATTTAGGAAATGATGTCCCACCTTAGATAATATACACACTATAAACCAAATAAAAGAGAAAATTAATGAATACCAAATAACTGTGTATATGGCCTTCATAGATTATACAAAGGCGTTTGACTCCGTAAACCATAAGTTCCTTATTAATAGTTTAAAAAGTCAGGGAGTTAATAAGGTGTTCGTTAAGATTATTGAACATTGGTACGCAAACAGTTATAGCAGGGTGGTTCTGGAAAAAGAAGGAAATGACTTTCCGATAAAAAAAGGAGTAAGGCAAGGCGACCCGTTATCTCCAGATTTCTTTAATGCAGTCCTGGAACAGGTTTTTATGAAAATAGATTGGGACTTCTACGGCATCAATATAGCAGGGAAGAAAATATATACTGATCGCAAACTCAGCGGAGCAGCTAGCAAACCTCATTGAAGAACTAAATAACGCAGGAAAAGAGGCAGGCTTAAATATAAATGAAAAAAAAAAACGATTTTATTCACAAATGGTGGAAAACACGAATAGCTCTAGATCAGGGGTGGGCAAAAGCCGGCCCGCGGGCCGGATCCGGCCCTTTTGCTAATTTTATCCGGCCCGTTGAAAAATTCCGCACACAAAATTTTTTAAACTCTTTTATGAGATTTTGTTGACATCAGCATTATTAGTGTGCGTACTATATATATAATAATCTTAATAAAATGGGCGGTCGGCTAACAACACTAGTGTGGACGATGTCGCGAGCTTGAAACAATCCTTGTGTGATTCTCACGCGGGTCGCTCGCGACGATCGCTCTCAGGGCGGTTTTTTCGTCGAACACAAAGGAGATCGCGCTAGGTTCGAAATGCCTGTGAGGACGGGTTATGCTGCACTCCTCTCACATTTCGAGGGACGACAGGTCGCACCACGCGTATTGTTAATTTTGATTTAGTACTGATCACATACTCTTTTTTGTTCGAGTCTAATATTAGTTTGCAAATATAAAATTGAAAAAGTGGACTTTTTGTAAGTAAAATTTTAAAACATTGGTTTTATTTTATTGTATTATGGTAATAGTAGAGTTTTTTAATGAGCCTTTAACAGCAGTTCTTTGTTGTATATTTTTGTTATCCATTTATTATGTTTAATGGTAATTTTTAATTATTTTATGTCTGGTTTAGATTTTATTCCAAATGTATTTTTGTCTTTTTATATTTTTTCATTCAGTTGGTTATGTTATTACCTATACCTATTGTTATCTACTGTGTGATATGTGGTTTATATTATGCCAGGTTATGAATTAATTTATTGTATTAATTAAATTATAGGTTTGTAGACCTTTGTAAAATGAGTCAATCTAAAAAAAGAAAAGTGGATTTGGAATGCAGAAACTTCAATGAAGCTTGGACGGTAAAATATCTTTTTACAAACATAAATAAGAAAGCAATTTGTTTGGTTTGTCAGGAAACAATTGCTGTTTTTAAAGAATACAATTTAAACAGGCACTTTACAACAAAACATCCAAAATATGCATCACATTCTTTAAAAGAACTTCAAACTGTAGCAGAAAACTTAGCAAAAAACTTCAATAACCAACAAAATATTTTTACCAAACAAAGTAATATAGAGAAATCTACCACAAAAGCAAGTTATGCTGTCGCACACAAAATTGCTAAGTTATGTAAGCCGTTTTCTGAAGCAGAATTTGTTAAACAATGCATGGTACAAGTGTCGGAGATATGTTGTCCTGAAAAGAAACATATTTTTGAAAATGTAAGCCTTTCAAGAAGAACAATAGCACGAAGGATTGAAAATATTTCAGGAAACTTACTTGACCAGCTAAGAACAAAAATTGCTGATTTTACCTATTGTTCTCTGGCTTTAGATGAGTCCTGCGATATTACTGATACAAGTCAATTATTAATATTTATTCGCGGCATTAACAAGAAATGTGAAATTAGCGAGGAACTTCTTAGTGTGCATCCAATGAAAGATACAACTACTGGTGAAGACTTCTTTCTCGCTGTTGAAGAGTGTTTAGTTAAAGTAAGTTTAACTTGGAATAAAATAGTAAGCGTCACTACGGATGGTTGTCCTAGTTTAACAGGGAAAAATGTAGGCTTACTTAAACGAATTCGCGACAAAGTAAAAGAGTTACAACCAGAACACGATATATTATTTTTGCACTGCATTATTCATCAAGAAGTGCTATGCAGAAAGGTTTTAAAGTTGAATCACGTCGTTACTGTTGTGACCAAAGTTGTGAATTTTATCCGAGGACGTGCCGTAAACCATCGACAGTTTGTTGAATTTTTGAAAGAAATTGAAAGTGACTTCTACGAAATTCCATATTACACTGAAGTGAGATGGCTAAGCATTGGTAAAGTTTTGGACAGATTTCAATATTTGCTTGATGAAATAGTATCCTTCTTGTCGATAAAAGAAAAACTACATGATTTTCCTGAATTGCAAAATAGAGCTTGGCTAAACGATTTCTCATTTTCAGTAGATATCGTAAAATATTTGAATGAACTAAATATAAATCTACAGGGGAAAAACCAATTCGCTTTCAATATGCACTCAAACGTCAAAGCATTTATGACCAAATTAAATTTATTTGCTGAAAACTTTAATAATAAATTATTAAATCATTTCCCCTCATTGCAAGCACGGCGAGAATCATTGAAAAATACAGATTTTTTTAAATATAGTGCAATAACACAAGACCTGCATTCTGAATTCCAAAGAAGATTTCAAGATTTCAAAGCTATTGAAAAACCTTTATCATTAATTAGCCAACCTTTCAATTTCGATGTGCAAGAAGCCCCTGTTGAAATTCAACTAGAACTAATTGACTTACAATCAAATAATTTACTAAAAGAAAATTTTCACTCAAACGAATTATCTGCCTTTTATGGCGCTTTGAATAATGAACATTTCAAACATTTTTTGAACTATGTTCAAAAATACCTTGTTTTATTTGGTTCGACATATATTTGTGAAAGAACTTTTTCTTTAATGGCTTCCACGAAAAATAAATATCGATCACAAATTACTGACGAAAATCTACACTCGGTATTAAGGATTGCTACAAGTGATTTGGAACCCAATTTTGAAGAAATAATGTCAGATGAACATTCGAGATTTCACGTTTCGCATTAACTTTAAATATTTATTTTAACGTTTGATGTTTTTCTTTTCTTTTTTGAATTCTATTTACTATTATATTTACGAAATGCAATATAAATTTTAAATTGTAAAAACTATGTGTCAATATAAAATAATTTGTATCATTAAGACATAAATAAGTAACAAAATAAAATGTTTCATTGACTGGCTTATCTAATAGCCATTTATTTATAAAAATATTTCTTTAAAAATTACGTGACATATTTTATTCAAATTGAAATGATACTTAGTGTTTTTGTCAAAAAAAATTGGCAGGGAAAAAACTCCATCCAAAACATCCGCTTGTGCAAAGCATACGCGATATAGTCCTCCGGCCCGGGAGACATTTTGAAAATTTCATTTTGGCCCGCGTTTTAAAGTATTTGCCCACCCCTGCTCTAGAGGGAAAGAAGTTGCAGTGGGCAGAGGAGGTAATCTATCTCGGACAGCAGATTTCTTTCAAAGCAGGGGCCCATGGGGAAGTTAAAAGAATAATAGCCTTAAGCTGGAAAAAATTTTGGTCCCTCAAATTCATTTTTAAAAGTGGAATGAACATTAAGCTGAAAAAGAAGGTTTTTGACAGTTGTATCATTCCATGTTTGACTTATGGCTGCCAAACATGGCCAATTTCAAAGGAGACTCTCAGTAAACTGGAGAAAATCCAACGCGCCATGGAAAGAATTATGCTGGGGATCAAAAATATGGAAAAAAAGACAGCTGTTAGCATCAGAAAAAAGACGAACGTAAAAGATGTTAAACTGGCGGTACTAGAATTAAAATGGAAATGGGCAGGACATTTAGCCAGACTAGATCCAGAAAGATGGGCTAAACGAACAACAGATTGGTTTCCTACACATAGTAAATGGAAAAGAGGACGTCCTAGATGTAGATGGAGGGACGATATCGAAAACTTCGCCGGCAGTCTCTGGCAAAGAGCGCCACAAGACAGAACAGCTTGGGATAGGTTAGGAGAGGCCTGTGCCCTCAGATGGGCCTAGGGAATATCAATATTAATTTAATTTTTATTTAAGTTTTGTAAATTTTATAAATTCAAGTTATTTGTATTTCATTTTTCCAAAAGTTACTTTTTTATTTTAACAATTACAAGTTTATGAACGAAAAGAAATTAAATACTGTTTTTTTATTTTATATTTGTGTTATATAATTGGTTTTTATTTTTTCGTTCAAAGTGAAATGTATCTGGTTTAAATAAAGGCTTATTATTATTATTATTATACGAAGAGCCATAAGTCTTCAACATATCTCCAGTTTTTTTATTTTATTTTTTCCCCATCGATGCAAACAGCAACGCCATAAGAAGTCAATAGATTGAAAGTTTCGTCTTAGATTATTTCCAACGCTTCATTACTAAGTACACAATTAATCTTCGCAGATCTTAATAACATAGTAATTGATATAATCCTATCAGAGATGGAAGAAATGTGGCTATGACATTGTGTTTTGTATTGAAGTTTTATTTTAAATAAAGTTTGAAATGTTTTTGTTTTTTTCTTTGTTGCACAGTTCACTTTTTTGATGTGTGTTTTTTGTTGGTATTATTACAATTGATAAACAGTAACAGTTGTTACAGTATCTGCGTATTTCTTTCATTTTCCTGGCTACACAACAAAACATTCTCAAGCAGTATGTACTATGTGCTTACTATAAATTTAACAGTGAATGGATTCAATGTACTGGCTCATTGGAATATACAAATGAAATGTTTATCAACTTACCTTCATGTAGTCTTGTAGGACATATATTAAGGTTTCGCAAGTTTCAATTACAGCGTTGCTGATACTAGGTGTGGACATAATGACTGAAAACTTCAAATCTGAGAAGTTTCTGCCTGTGGCCAAGTATCTAAGTGTTAAGGCTAATCTTTCCTTAACACTTATGCTATCTCTCATATTCCTTTTTTGTCTCTTCAGAAATGGTTCAACCATCTTTAACAATTTGTTGAAGGTAGGTTCATCCATTCTGAAATAGTTAATGAAATCATCAGCGTCGCTGACGCTTATTTCATTTAGAAGCACTAAATGTGAATATTCTTCCTTCTTCTTCAAACATTCTTTCATCCACAGTTTTCGTTTCACTTGTCGCTTAGTGCCAAGCGCCAAAATAATGGCTAAGCAAGCTTTATTACGATTATTCATTTTTTATAGGTTAAAAAAAACCAACTAGACTGATGGAGTATAAACACGTAAATACACTATCCTAGTGGCAGAAATAGTAACTAGTATTGACAATAATATTGATCGTGTAAGGTAATGAAATATTGATAGTGGTTAGTATGAGTATTGATGGAAATATTGTCAATACTGGTATTGACAATAGTATTGATCGTGTAAACGCCGCTATAAACCTAAATTAATAGCTGATTTAAAATTTGTTTATTTAATGTGAATAGAAAACCTACAAATTAGTCGTTATAACATTTATATTAAATTCATTATAAGCCCAAAACTAGGTCAAACAAGTATTTGAACCTAAATGTTTCTTTTGATTTCCTGACGATAACTTCACAGCTTCGTTTATCAAGTATAATGTTCCAAAAAAATATCTTTAAACAGGTAAAATATGATGTTCACCCAACGAACTCTTGTAATTTCTGTAATTTTAATTGTTCGGTTACGCTAAGCCGTTATATTTATCAGAATGCGAGTTTTTCAATTTTTTTTTTTTTTTTTTTAATAAATATTTAAGCAATTTCATTGCAGGTGACACCGAGCAGAAGAGGTTACAAACTTTGCTGAATTTGTGACTCAATAATTAAAATTGGCATCATTACATTATCCCTGCATATAAAGTATATTCATAAAGTACTGTCATTAGATAATTCCAGGTTAACCAAGTTGCTTGCTCAGGAAATTATTATTAATAGAAAATTGTTTTGGCAAGAAAATTTTATAAATGTATGTAATAAATATAATTGTGATATAAATTATAGCACACATCTAATACAGTCAATTTACTGGATAAAATTAAAGAAGAATTTAAATTTGGTTTAATGACAAAAGCAAATGGTTCTGTTTTTCATAGTATAAATAAAGATTTGTCACTGACTTTACATAACCATTATATTTCAGATGATAATAATTTTATTATGATGAAAAATATATTCAGAGTTAGAGGACATCTCTTAGGATTGAATTTTAGAGTTGGGAGAAACAAGCAAGAGCATTTGTGTAGTCCATGTAATCTGGGTCAAGTAGAGGATGTTTATCACTATGTTGCCGTGTGTCCTGTATTGGGGGAATTTAGAGTTAAAAGATTTGGGAAAATGCAGTTAAGTAAACCTCAATTCTTTGAATATTTAAATGATAAGAATTGGAAATGTCTTAATATGTTTTGCATATACGCAGGGAGATACAGATAGTTTATGGTAGATAATTTTAATTACTAGTTTCTTTCTTTTAAGTAATTCTTTTTCATAAACCGAAGTGTAAGATATTGTAAATGTTCTCTTATTCTCCGAGGTCATATTGATTTGTATGATTTATATATTTTATATATTTGTTTTATTTCAATAATTGTTACTATATAAATTATAGTAATTTCCTTCTTTTGTTTTTGTATAGAATATGAATTTTTTGTTTATATATAAGACAGTTGTGCTGCTGATGGACTATGTCCATGCAAATGTATTCTTTTTTGATATTCATTTTCATTGTCATGTTCATATAAATGAAAAATAAACACTATTGTGTGTTCTCAAAGAGTGCAGCACCTCCCTCCATCAGGCGAGTTGATAGACAAGAGTAGTGGGGAGAGTGGTGTGTGAGAATGTCAAGCCAGTAGTTGGTCAGAGCCGGCACAGCAAGACGTGTTTATGTAAGAAATGTATAAAAGTGTTTTATCAAGATTTACATTGATAAGATTTATCTGTAAAGAAGTTAAAAGACGAATACTGTATATTAACTGTTTTATTAATTACTGATGTTATTATATTCCATTAGAAGGCGCCTTTAAAATAAGTAACTATTAGAAGTGTTTATAATGCTAGGTATGTCTGTAAGTATTCTATTTTATTGAACTTAATTAAATTGTATTGAGTTATTTCTCATTTATCTTTGAAATTACATTATCTCTTTTATTTCAAACCTTCTACATTACTTCAAATCCTATACTATTATTATTATTATTATAATTTAAATTGGATACTAAAATTATTTTATTGATAAAACTTCAAATTAAAAAGTTTAATTAATCAATTTCTATTTAACTGTATTTATCTATTTTGATTCTAATTTTAGTTTTTATTATTATTATGATAATTAATTATAATTTAAGGTGAAGCTGCTGATGCTAACTTTATTTTATTAACGAATTTAAGTTCCTTTATTATTATTATCTATAATTCGATCTCTCCTTTTATGCACTATTTTTTTTTTCTTTTTATGTAATTTCTCATTTATTTCATCCCCTCTTATTTACTTACTTGTAAGCTGTGGTAGGTAGATACCAAAGTTTATAATTTTTATAAGTTAAATTACATAAAATGAAATATTTAAATTGGAGGAAGACCAGAAGTTGTTTGCAATTAGTTCAAGTGGAAATGCGGAAAAAGTACTAAAGAAGCTGATCGGAGATGAAGGAATTAATTTAATAAGCTAAAATACTAAATACTGAGAAATAGAATCAAAGGATAAGAACTCGATCAGTGACCAAAAAAGAGTTATAGCAATTGGATAATGAGAATGGTTTCAAAACCATACGTAATACAAATTACAAAAAAAATAAGATTTATACTATTCAACTGCCAGATTGATCAATAAAATACGGATAGTAGTAAGAGCAATGGCCAGGTTAATTTTAGGAGTATCTGGAAAAGATAGGAAAACTAAAATGCGGATAAGTTCAATGTCTGGACTGGCGGTTATTGAAAACTGTTATGAACAGTAAAAGGAACTGGCCGGGAAATCTGATGAAAATGATAGATGGAAAATGGACAAAGAAGTTGGATAAGTGGTACCCGTGAGAGAAAAAGAGGAAGACTTCCAGTCAGATAGGACTTTGAATTTCGAAAATCTTGTGGAGGAGTAGTTTGACAGCCAGTACTTTGGGCCAGTAAAGACTGGCCAAGAATGAAAGAAGTTCTCCTGGCCACAGAGTGAGAGACAAGTATTGGGGGGGGGGGGTAATTGTGTGAAGTGTAATATAAAGCCCCAAACATTTTTATGTATTTTATTGTTTTGAAGTAGAGCAGAAGTTCCGATTTGTTTTCAATAATAGATATGTATTGTAGGATAGCAGTTATCAATAACAAATAACCTTTAACAATCCATTTATCATTTAGTTTAATTACTTCAATTCATTTTTAATTGTATTGATTTTTTTTTAGTTACAATCAATTCTTATTATTTTAATAATAAGAATTTAATTAATCTAATAAATAAGAGAGGAATGGTGTATTTGTTAAAACTATACACCATTTACTAACTATTAATGAAGAAGTTTATTCAATTGACTATATATTGCAATCAAGTATTTCTGATTAAAAAGATTTTTGAAGAAAATGTACAAGATTAAGTGCTAACTGAACTATATACCTTTAAGAAGGTGCCACAACAGTTTTTGCTGAATTGCTATTTTTGTAAAAAAGATCTGTCCACTCATGTAAGAGCAATAAATGGCTTATTATTATTATTATTATTAAGAATTACATAAACTTATCTGTGTAATAGGAACCAAAGAAAGGGATCCATAGCAAAGAGAGAGAGAGAGAGAGAATAATGACAGGACCACTCTCTCGGACTAGAGTGAGAGAAACTGCTTAAATACAGCAACTGGAGACATATAGCAGAGTTCACTCGGCAGTCACAACGTCTCATCTACCTTACTCTTTAACTCTCTACTATTCTCTGTTATTTTTAGTGTAATGTCCAGGCAGTCAGTGTCACTTTTTAATTATGCAGTGTTCAGCCAAATCTATTTTATTAATCAAAACCAAACTATTTTCTCTCCTTCATCATTTTATTGCATATGTGCAATAAAAATAAATGAACTCTCAATATAATCAAGCTCAATATAATAAAATAGATTTTGATATTTACCTTTGTCACAAATAACTAATAACAAAAACTGTAATCTTCAGCTTAGTATTAGTTTATTCTAGAAGAATATTTTTCTTTTGATGATTGCTATAATATAATTATAATGTCACTGGCAAATAATGATAGTAGTCTTAAATTTATTTATTCCTGATACATACCATTCACTCTAAATCGCAAAATACTCCCTCCAATGTAACTGAACCGTATTCCTATTCCTTCGGCAGACAAAATGCGATATCTCGGCCTGTACCTTGATCGGACGCCTTACCTGGAACCACATATTCGACTTAAGCTATAAGAACTTAACTACTGATACCGAATGATCAAAAGACTTCTTGACAGACGATCAAAACTAACTCTCTCGAACAAAAAAAAAACACTCTACATAGCTCTGCTCGCACCTATCTGGACATACGGACATGAACTATACGGATCAGCAAAGCGCTCCAATCTTCATCGTATCCAATCCTTCCAATCAAAAATCTTCCGCACAATAGTCGATGCTTCTTTTTACGTCAGCAACCACACTATCCACAGTGACCTAAAAATCCCATTTGTCCTAGAACTCGCCAAGTCGCGGATATATTAAATTACATTCCAAAACTTTCCCATCACTACAATCCATTGGTCTGCAACCTCTCACAGATAACACTTCCTGCTAATCCTTCCGGAAGACTGAAGCGCCGATGGCCTCGCGATCACCTGATCGCTTGATAAAAAAAAAAGGGCATCCTTCCAATTCGCTTCATCGGTGTCTATACTAACCGACTTATGATGGTCATTGTTGGATGGCCCTCATTCAATTCTGTCACGTCAAGTTATTAGTTATTTTTTTTTTCCCTTTCTTTTTTAGTTTTGTGTATAATTTATTTTATGTTTTACTCTATTATGTGTTATACTACCACTGCCATCTCTTTTGCTTGTTGTGTATGATTCGCAGTTGCAAATAAAGAGATTACAGCGACAAACCAAGTCGATGTGGCTGCTCAATTTCATTGAGTTGCTATAAAAAACACAGATTACTAATCTATCTTCATGAGACAATCTCAAGTCCAAAAGACACAAACGTTACAAAACTAAAGTAAATAGCGCAAAGAATAAGCGAAATAAGAATGAAACATACATAACTCAATACGCAGGGCCTTAAATAATACTATTTATCAATGACCGTAGATGTGATTATGGAGGATTCCCAAAGAATCCAAGATAATTTGCTCCGCCAGCCGGGTCAAATTCCCTTTGTCAATGCCGACATTTCAAAAAACTAATAAATTAAAAAAAAAAAAAAAATTATTTACGTATATGTCCAAACTCCTTGTATAAGGTGAAAGACCATTAAACAAACAAACAAAATGAATTGAATTGAATTAAAATATAAATGATCATTTTCCTAATTTCTTTCTACCTCGATTGTAAATTAATTAAACGTTAGTATCATAATATGATGGTCAAGGTCTTCCATATTGCATATAGTCTTGGTCAATGGCAATTATGTTTTCATTATTAATAAAGTCTGTGTCCTCATAAATCTTTCTATTATAATGATGAACGCTCAGTATTGGGACTGCAGGACAATTGGGATTACAGAGTGGAAATTTGGTTTTGAGTTTTCTTCAATAATGCTAAAAAAAACTCTCATCAGTGAAAGAGATCCGTTTAAATGAAATTTTGTTCTTGTTCCATCTTTTTGACCAAACCAAAAGCACAAATTTAGTTAAACCAAAAACATTAATTAGTTATTTCCCATCAAGGCTTTCTATGATCATTAATTTTTAAAGTTAATCTAATCATTGATATAGTTTTCGTATGACTCATCCTTAAAAATTGAATCCTCTTCTTTTGAATTCAATTTGATTGAATAAATCTACTTTTAATTTAACATTAATTTTTATTTTGCATTTACACTCTCTCTTAGTCGCCATTTTGATATTCATATAAACTATCCAAGTATAAACAATCAACAATATTAGAAACTCACAAAAGTATTAAATCCAACGACAATCAGCACATAGTTTCAATAACCTCTATTTATATTAAAATGAACAATATTTTCAAAATAAGCTATTTTGAGCAAAATTATAATGTAATGGTTCTTTTATCCACAGTCCAATACTCTATAAAACGTAGTATTATATTTTACAATTTAACAATATTTTTTCCAAAAACATTCATAATAAAAAAGGAAGTTTTTAGAAACCATACATTTGAAATTTCTTTACAAATATTAAGTTTTTCAACAATATGACTAAACAATATTGAAACTTTAAAACAAGTAATGAAGACTATAAACTGGAACATTAAACTTAAGAAGGTTTAGTTGCCATTAATTTTGATTATAATTTTTTTCCCCATAATTATATGTTTATTAAAAAAGAAAATATAAATCCTTCGAAAGTATCAACATTTGTACATTTAAATTAAGAAGGAAAAAAAATTAATAAACTATTTAATTATTGGCTGGCTATAAACTAATCTCTATGAAAGACTTTCAGAGTTAAAGGCACGACCCACAGAAGTGAACTTCATTCACGGTTTAGGGGCCGCTAAGCCGCGCCAGTGACCTTCATTCACAGGTTTACGGGCCGCTAAGCCGCGCCAGTGACCTTCATTCACAGTTTACGGGCCGTAAAGCCACTCCAGTGACCTGCATTCATGGTTTAGGGGCCGCTAAGCCACGCCAGTGACCATCATCATTCATGACAGAAGCGGTGCAAGACGTGCCTTTAACCCTGATTATAATTTTTAGGCTTCTGCAGCAGGATAAAGATTTTGAAATTTCTTTCTTCATATATTGTTTTAAATTTAGTATTCAATATATTCTAATTTTAGTTAATTACAAATTGCAACATTTTCAGCCATGTTTTCAAAATTTTGATGACCTCTTTGGCAATCTAAGAGAATGAATCAAAAATGAGGATTCAAGAACTATGTGCAAGGAGATGATATTTAATAATTGTATTCAAACATTCTTAATGGGAAATAACTTCTTAGTTTTAAATAATTTTGTTTCTTTGGAATGCGAACATCAATTGTTGAATGAAGAGGGATCCTGGGATTACTAAATTAATCGACTACAGATAAAATATGCAGTGACTTTAAAATCCCACAGTAGAAATACCCAACTTGAAATAAATCAAGGCCAAAACAAGAACACTACTGTACGGTACATGCTGTCACATTGGCTACTTCACTAGATATGAATATAATTTTAGAGAGTTTCCTTATTACCTTGGATGATATAAAAAATAAATATGGGCATTGTTTAACTATTATCGGGGGTGATTTTAATTGTAGAGTTGGTTTGCTAGATCAATATTTTGAAGTATTTTTAGAAAACTCTCAATTATTTGCCTGCAGGACTAGTTTGGATAATGTCAATAATAAAAAGGGTTCTAATTTAATGAAATTTATGGACGAGCAGTCTTTGTTATTACTGAATGGGAGAACTATAAGTGACTGTCCAGCACAATTCACGTATTTGTCATCAATGGGCAAATCAGTTATCGATTTAGTTAGGGCAGACATCAATACATTATCTTATGTTAATGACTTGAAAGTAATCGATATAGTATCTATGTCTGACTTTTTCCCTGGGGGTATTGAATTATTGCTTTCAACCCATTTTCGTTATGTTAATCACAACAAACGACAGAAAACCAAACAAGATTTGTATAAAGTTTTGAGTTGGAATTGTGATTTGGCCGAATCTTAATCCCAGAATATGTTACTTTCAAAAAATATTTCCATTGACTTTAACAAGCAAACTACTGATGAAATTAACAGAAATTTAATAAATACTATTACTGATACAGCTAATAACATAAATATGGTCAAAACTAAAATAATTAAAAAGGAGCAGCATTTTTTAATCAGTAATTATCGCAAACCTTGGTTTGATGATGTTTGCTTTAAAGCAAGAAAAAATGTAAAAAAAACTGTATAAAAAAGCGAAAAAATCAATTGATATGGTCCATCTGATTGAAATTTCCATTAGAGAAAGAAATAAATATAAAATTTTGTTAAGTAATAAAAAAGTTGAATATAATAATGCAGTATCACTTCAGCTTTCAAATTGTTCGAACATTAAACAATTTTGGCAAACTGTAAATAAACTAAATTATAAAAAAAATTAATAAAAATTTAATAAATATTGACCTTTGGGAGCAGTACCTAGGGAGCCAGTATAATAATGTTGTAATAGGTAATACTACATTTGATGATGTATCCCACCCTTATTTAGGATAAATATATTTCTGAAGCAGAAATAATGTAGTCGTTAAGAAAATCAAAATGTGTAAAATCTTCAGGTTCCGACGCCGTCAGTTACGAATTTTTCAAATATTTACCACAGAATTGGTTAATGTATTTAGAATCATTATTCAATAAAATATTTGAAACTGAAGTAATTCCAAGTCAGTGGACTGAAGTTATTATGTTTATGCTGTTAAAGAAGGGTGACAGATCAAACCCAGAGAACTATAGAGGTATCGGTTTAGTAAATTGCATAACTAAGTTATTTACTCAAATTCTATTATTTCGCTTACAAGAATGGAGCGACAACTTACAATAAATTCCAGAAAGTCAAAATGGTTTTAGAAAAAATCGTGGGTGTTTAGATAACGTGTTTATTTTCAATTCTATAATTGAAACTCATTTTGGTTTACGAATGAAAAATTTGTTTGTTCTGTTTATAGATTTTAGGCGAGCATTCGATAGTTTGGACCATACTCTGTTGTGGGGAAAATTATATAACCTTGGTAGTAGGGTAAATAGGAGGTCTTTGGCTCAGTAAACATGGCGGCCAAGGAGGAAGAAGATGTGTGAGTGGTGGAAAGGAGGGTGGGTAGAATGGTTTTATGAAAAGGAGAGGACCCCTCTCTTCTACTCCCTCTCGCTCAAACGCTCTCTCTCTCTCAGTCGTTTTTCTGGTTCTCTTCTCTAGCTGTCTGGAGGAAGAAGAGGCGGGATGGGTGGGGGGGAGGTTAGAATAATTGTATGAAAAGGAGAGGACCCCTCTCTTCTACTCCCTCTCGCTCAAACGCTCTCTCTCTGCAAAAAGTCGTTTACTATAATTAGTAATCAAAAGGTATAAAATTATGAATATTAGTGCACACACAATGTTTGTTACGTGACATCATCAGGGTTGGGTAAAATGTAGTATTTTAAAACTACAATTAATAATCACAAAATATAAGATGATTACGTGCACATTTTTCAAAGTGCACATCTTCTTTTACATCCAACCAGGAAATACATTTCCTGTATTACTTTAGTACAATCAATACCATATAAGGTGATGTACAAGGAGATAACAATAAGGTGTTGGTAGTTTGTTACGTGACGAAGTCATAGTGGGGATAAAATGCAATATTTTCTGGTTCTCTTTACACTATTTCTCTAGCTATCTGCACATCATGTCTATTTATTAAAATAAATAAATAACAGTTGACTTGCATATTTAAAATAAACATTTTATATCTGTACATCAACCTTTATGCACTAAAAAGCTGATAGTCTTTTACTACTATATTACAAACCAACATTGTTTTTTTATTTCATTTAATGCTCACAGTGTGACGAGACACAACAATGGCAGATCGTTGGATGGATATTGTAAATAGTGAAAATTATCAAAAGTTTATATCGAAATTATCTACTATTAATCTTCACAACATTGAATTAGCTCAAAGATTTATTGACTTAAATAGAAAATTATTGAAAATGGAAAAATATGCTGCTGAATTCATTGAAAGAGCACCTAACAAACATTTTAAACAATGCGTTTGGTCGAACCCTGACCAACAGATGGGGCCAGATACATATCATTGTGTACTCATATCATTCTTGTCCAAGGATATTGATAATAATTTAAATGGTCTGGTGATAAGTGGGGATCTTTAAACTTCAAGTGATGTGAACTTTTTTTGAATCAGTTGCACACAAGCATGGCTAGATGTGAAATGGGTCTACAACTGACTACAAGTTTTCCACTCAACAAAAACCACTCTAAGGTATTAATAACTGGTATCTCCCAAGATTATGTGCCTCTGGTAGCGGTGAGGTCGAGAAAAGATGTTATTTATCTACATGTTGAAGACTGGCTGACTCTGGAGTCAAACATGCAGACTTTCAATGACTTTTTCAACGGAAAACAAGCAATTCCTCCAAATGAAATTAACCTTAAGAATGCAACAATATATTTTCTTAAGTTTACATACAAAGTGATTTCCATCCAGGGAAAAGCAACTTGGTTGGAGGATCTTCTAAGTTTTCAACCTACCAAGATCAACTTGCTTAGAAATGAATACTTAAAACTTCAAAGCCTGTTTGAAGATGTAACTTTTCAATTAAATTATCTGTCAAAACTTTGTACTCCTAATACATTGTTTCCATATTATCAAAAAAAATAAACAATTTTACTCACCAACGCAAGTTTTATATTTATTTAAACCTGTAGTTTAAAAAAATTGTTAGAATAGTTAAGAAGGAAATCATAAAAAAAATCACATACACAAAGAAATTATTAATTTATTAAGTTTTCTGTTCTTATCCACGTAGGCTTTTTAAAGCCCAACCATCGTACATAAAGCTTATCATTTTTCCGTTTTAATATTTTTTCTACAAGATATACATCTTTATATTTAGTTTTCTGCAGTTCTTGGGTATAAAATGCTCCTTGAATAGGCTGTCCTGTCAAATCTTCCAACACGTAAGTATATGGAATAGTTTCACGAACATTTTTAATTTTAAATATTTCAGTACTCCAATTGGGTGTATATCCTCTGCTAAATAGAGTTCTTCTTTTCGAAATTCGTACATAGTCAGTACTATTACTATCATACCAGTAACGTAGGAGTTCACTCGATTTTAAAAGGAACTAAATTTGTTGCAACAAATTTAAACGTATTATAGTAATTTTAGCTTACAAAATTATCATACAGACATATATGTTCTCTAGAAAAAACTATTGTATCACTACGATGGAGTAGCCCTCTTGAAATGCTCTATGTGTTATCATAGAATACAATTCCTCTGAACACCAATCGCAATTTTTTGCGTTATTAACTCGTGTGAGGTTCTCATTACATTCAGAGCAATGTATATTTTTAATTATATTACTAATATAAATCATGTTATGTGTACTTCTCACGTTAATAATGTCGTCTAAATGCACATTCTGACTGCAATCTAAGCACAAAACTTCATTTTCAGTCATACACATTCTTACTTTAACGCATAAATAATTTTCCAAATGTAGTTCTTGATCCATTATATGAAAAAACTTTAGTTAATTTTATTTCATTAATCTACTGAAGCCAATATATAAGATTTACCAAAATTTAGTTTCAAAAAAATTAATTTTTTCAAAGGGGTACTTTTTTAACTTTTAAAAAACCCTCTAGTTACTGGTTAAAAAAAACAATTTAGCAAAAACAAACTCTTAATCAAATTCTAAAATAAATGCATTATTTGCCGCAACCCCTTTGAAAATGAGTACAATTGACAAACTTTCATAATTTTGAATCATTTTTTTCTCTATACACTCGGAATACTTTTTGGGGAGGAAGCAATTAAATTGGCCATTTTCATCCACCAAAGTCAAAATATAGCTTTTCCCAAATCTGGTTTCCACCAATTCAAATTTATCTATAGGATATCTTTTAAACTTCGTTAGTTCCTTAATCGATTTTGTAGCTTCATGTGAAACGGAGTTCAAAACAGCTTTCAAATTGTTCATCTATGAATGGAGTAAGAAAAAAAAAAGGTAAATTTTACCAAAAAAAAGGAAAAAAAAGTTATACAGTATAAATCTAAGAAAGCAACGTACCAAATAAAAGTACTTACTGTGGAAATTGTCGTACAGCTGCAGATGCAGTTTTATCCAAGATAGAATAAGTCCGATCTTAATATTGCATTTTATCCCCACTATGACTTCGTCACGTAACAAACTACCAACACCTTATTGTTATCTCCTTGTACATCACCTTATATGGTATTGATTGTACTAAAGTAATACAGGAAATGTATTTCCTGGTTGGATGTAAAAGAAGATGTGCACTTTGAAAAATGTGCACGTAATCATCTTATATTTTGTGATTATTAATTGTAGTTTTAAATACTACATTTTACCCACCCCTGATGATGTCACGTAACAAACATTGTGTGTGCACTAATATTCATAATTTTATACCTTTTGATTACTAATTATAGTAAACGACTTTTTGCAGAGAGAGAGAGCGTTTGAGCGAGAGGGAGTAGAAGAGAGGGGTCCTCTCCTTTTCATACAATTATTCTAACCTCCCCCCCCCACCCATCCCGCCTCTTCTTCCTCCAGACAGCTAGAGAAGAGAACCAGAAAAACGACTGAGAGAGAGAGAGCGTTTGAGCGAGAGGGAGTAGAAGAGAGGGGTCCTCTCCTTTTCATAAAACCATTCTACCCACCCTCCTTTCCACCAATCACACATCTTCTTCCCCCTTGGCCGCCATGTTTACTGAGCCAAAGACCTCCTATTTACCCTACTCTTGGTCTTAGTGGCAAATTATTTAGAATAATTAGAAATATATATTCTTTAACAAAGGTGAAAATTAAAGTTGCCGACAGTATGACTTCTGGGGTTAATATTTCCCAGAGTGTCATCCAGGGGGAGGTTTTATCCCCACACTACTTTTTTAATTTATGTATAAGCGATATAGAATATTATTTTAGACTTCATAATGCTTCTGGGATAAATATATCTAATGATCGGGAGATAATGTTTTTAAATTTTGCTGACGATTTGTTGATTTTGGGTGACTCATTAAAATTTTGTTACACTCTTATTGTAAAAATAACAAACTGGTCGTAAATGTAAATAAAACAAAGATTATTATGAAATTTGGTTTGGGAAGAATGCCAAAAAAAGAAAGGAATTTTTTTTTATAATCACGAAAAACTTGAAACAGTTAAACGTTTTGATTATTTAGGTGTGACATTTGTAAGATCTGGTCAATTTAATGATGCAACAAGTAATGCCATTAATAAAATTAATGCTGCTATAGGATCTATAATTAATATTTTGTCTAAAGGGAAATCAAAAAAGCTGGGATCCTAAATGTTATTTGTTTCAAAGTTTAGTAAAAAATTGTTTATTTTACGGCATCTAGATCAATTAGAGAAAGTGGAATTAAAATATTTTAAATATCTGTTTTGTCTTCCCCGTTCAACTCCAAATCACTTAGTTCGAAATGGGTCAATGTCATTTAAGTTTTTATAATGTTAAAGCAGCTCTTAAATGGCTACGAAAAATTATAAATGTTGACGATCAAAGTTACTTAAAACTCTGCTTTAATAGATTAGTAGCTTTGTGTGAAACATACCCATCTAACATTAAATATAATTGGTATTTACAATTAAAAAATTGTTTAAAAATAGTTAATATGGAAGATCTAGGTTCTCTTGAAAATTGTTTAAAAGTTAAACGCAATATAATATCATTTTAGAAAGATATAAGCAACAATTATTCTATATTGACATAGACAGAAATATTAGTTCCCCATATAATATATTTAGTGGGAATTCCTCTTTTCAATACAGTATTTTGTCAGCAATATCTAACTTTAAATATTTCATTTAATGTCATACAAATTTTTCCTCAAATCAGACTTTCTGGACCATACTTAATCAAAATTTCTATAGGTAATATATCTTTTATATAATCAATCCAAGAAGTATTTGTACACTTTGTACTTTAAATGAATACGAAACCTTGACCCACTTATTTATAACATGTCCAGGTTATAAGCCATTTAGAGAACAGTTATGCATTAATAAAGATGATAGTGCAAATAACGAACTGGTTAGAATTGTTCACAATTTTGATAAGAAAAATATGTGCATTATTTATAATTTTATTTAAAAATATGTTAAAGACCAGTTCTTTATGCTTCATGAATAGCATCTATAATAATATTTATGATTTTATTTAATTTTATTTTAACTAAGATGATAGTGCAAATAAATGTATGGATTTTATTTTTATAGTAAATTGTAATTATTTCCTTTTGTATTGTAATAGAACTGTACTTCCTTTGTAACAGGCACATGTACCTCTACACAAATAAATAATTAATAATAATAATAAATGGTAACAAAAGAATATGGCTGACCTTACATTTCAAACCAGTTAAAAACTGACTGAAGTTGCAAAACAAGTTAGTTCCATTTTATTTCTGTGAATAACTAATATCTAAAAATCGATAGATTATACAGCCTTATCTACATAATATTTGAAAATTTAATACATTTTTTTTTAAAAGGTTTCAAAAGTTTGTGTCATAAAAAGTAAAAACTTTACAGGGTTTTCTTACTTTGCCAAAACTTTTCTGAAGTGGAAATAACGCATTTTGCATTCGGGCTACTCTAAATAGATTCGTCTACGTTGTATCATTCTGCTGTCGAAAGAGAAGCAATTATTGTGACGGCCCTGTTTAGTGTGCGGCGGACTTGAACAATTTTTAACCAACCTACTGGTTTATATTGTTATTCTGTTTCGTTTTTAATTTTACACTGTTCTTTGTGAGTGGATGCGTAGTTATTTTACGTGCCGGCGCGTAGTAGTGACAAACTCCTATTCGCGGATGGAAAGGAATGTTGAACGGGGTTGTACTCAGGGATCGGTTTTGGGTCCATTCTTGTGGAACATGGTTTTCGACGAGTTGTTGGACTTGGACGTGGGGTGTGACATGATCGCGTACGCGGATGACCTTGTAATGTTGGTTGCTAGTAATAGTAGAAGGGATTTAGAGGGAAAGGCATCACAAGTACTTGGCCGGCTGGATAGCTGGTCGAAGTTGCATAAATTGGAGATCTCTTGCTTAAAGTCCACGGCAATGTTGCTAAGAGGTAGGTTAAGTAGGAATAGGCACCCGACGGTTAAGTTTGGGTCGGTTTTTCTCAGGTACAGTACAGAGGTTAATTATTTAGGTGTAGTTTTACAGGAAGGATTGTTATTTAATAAGCATGCTGTGTATTTAAGAACTAAGGTTAAGGGGATCTTTTGTAAGCTTGCAAGAGTGATGAGGGTGGAGTGGGGCTTCAAGGGTTTGGCGTTGCACACTTTATATGATGGTATCGTGGCTCCTCTGGTTACATATGCGGCTGGGGCCTGGTTTGGATCTGTGGACAAAGTGGCTCTTAGACGGTGTTTGGACAGCCTGCGGCGGTAGGTATTGTTGTTGATTAGTAGATGATGTAGAACTGTATCAACGGATGCTCTGCGAGTTATTACGGGTAAGATGCCTCTGGATTTGCTGGTTACACGCCGAGGTCTGGAGTACAGTTTGAAGCGGCGAGGGAAGCGTGCTTGTACCGATCGGAGTGGACGGCCCTGGGTGGCCGGTGAGGTGATTAGTGGAGGCACAAGAGAAAGCAGAATTCCCAGGAATGTTGTGGAGGTACGGCAGCACGATGGCGGTCCTATGAGAAAGGAAGAAACAACTTTTGGGTTACCCATGAGGTTACTTGGGTGGGGCGGTAAGTTAGGAAGTGGTTTACTACCCGGTGTGGCAGTTAGCCTTTTTGATTACGGGGCAATGGCTCCCTTTAATGCGAGACGCCATCAGGTTGGTATGAGTGAGACCCCAGAGGGTGTTTGGACATGCGGAGGATGGCAGAACGTTCTATTGGTGTGGCTGAATATGTAACTTGAGGTTCCAGTGTGGAGGTGAAGTTGGCTCCTGGTGAGCGGAGCCGGTCATTTCACGGCTTGAAGGATTAACGAGCAACTTTATGCACTCAAACAAGTGTACGGTGGCGGGTTTCGAGCGACCCCAGAAAGACTGCGTCGGGGGGGGGATATAGGAGACGAGGTGTGATCTAATGTTAATTTGTTTATTTGGATTAGGTTGATTTGAGTGTGATAGTTTGAGTTGGGTGATTTTCGTTTGATTTGCGTTGATTTAATTTAAATTTAATGTGATTTAATTTTATTTATGGGGGTTACGCGTATGAGCCATTGATATCCTTAATAAGGAGGACGTAATTGGCATGAATTAATATTAGAGTAAGTAATTAGAGTAATTTGGTTAAAGTATGGATTTGTAACCAGGAGTTGGAGTTAAACCTCATTGTGTGTTGGATAATTTAGTAATTAAGGATAATATCTCCTTGCTAATTTAGGCGTTTTATTCAAATGTGTTACTAGGAATAATTTAGTTAGTTTAGGTTTTGGATTTGTGTTTAGCTGTTGGATACGGCTTGAAAATTTTAGGGTTGAATTAATTAAGTAATCTAGATGTTAATTGATTTAATTTGATTTATAGTTAGATATAAGTAATTATGTATAAAACGTGTCGATGGACCCAAGCTGGATAGTAGGGCACGCCTCCACGTGGCGGGGACGGTAACCCTACTCAACGGTAGTCATATCGTTTAGGAAGGGCTGAGTTGCTGAGGGTCCGAGTACAGGTCTCAATTTTAATTTTCATTAATTTCATTTAGTTATTTTTTTTTTTTTGTATAATTTTATTATTTGATTTTGTTAGAGTAATTATAGCAATGAGTATCGTTTGTAAAGTAGAGTGTTGTAAGGTGGGTATGAGCTATGGTCGGGTACCACCATAAGAAAATTTGTATGAACGAAAAAAAAAAAGTGCTTTATACTATTGCGCTGTTTGTGTTTCTGACCAATTTTTATGTTGTAGTTTTTAATAATAAAGTGTACACGTAATAAAGTGGCATTTTTAACTAATTCTGCACGATAATTTCATTAATGGAACCACCCTTTCAATACAGGTTTAGAAGTATGAGGGAACTTAAACTTCTCATCAGGTCACTTCACGCAACACAGCACAATCACACCATTAATATAAATACTAAAATGCATTTACATGCTTAAATCGAGTTTGAAAGTAATGGTGCGTTTACAGGTGCGAGTTTTTCACTCTCGAGAGTGAAACTCGCAATTGTAAAAAGGTTCTGAGAGTTCTCGCAGCAAGTAGGGAGGGAGCTGTAGAGCCGCGCAAAACTCGAAGGTATAAATATCCGACTCCTACTCTCAGAGAGCAGTATGAAAAATTCAAATTAGGTTTGAACTTCCTGAGACTACTCTCAAATAATTCGGAAGCTTACGAGACTCACCCAATCCTTTGGTATATAAAGGATCCAGATTTTAAAAATAGAATTTAAAAAAATCATGTTTCCAAGAAGTTAGCCACAGACATTAGTTGTACTTCTCAAGAAATCAGTAGGAAACTATACAAATTTAGAAAACAAGTAAGTTCATTTGGTAAACGAAGTATCCATTTAAATTGTATATATTTTATTAACAGTACATGATTATCAATGTAAACATTATCAATCTTTTTTAATAAAATCTATGTTCTCCACGTTAATGAAAGTTTTTCATATTAATTTTATTTAAATTTATTTTGTGTATTTTATATTCTATTTTGGTTAGTTAATTGTAAAGTAAATCTCCCTCCAACAACAGAGTTTAAAGATTAGACCCCCACGTGTTGTGTCCACTGTTAGAAAAATTTGCCCTTTAACAACCCAAACACGTGTTTTCCCATCCATCTGGTCGTATCCCTTGACCTAGTTTAAGAGTTTAGTTTTTTAAAAATACGGTTAAGTCAATTAGTGTGAAACTAAGTCTGCTCTCTGCAAGTCTGTGTTGTCACACTGTCTGAAAAACGCATCCTGAAGATGGGCGAACGCCCGAAACCGGTTGATAACCACAAAATGAAGCAGGCTACCACGGAAAATGTCTCTGATGCTTTCCAGCTCTGCGGAACCAACCACCACAACAAATTTTTTATTTTCACTTTATTTTTTAATTTTCATTTTTTATTCATTTCATTCTGAATTTATTTCATTGGATAATGTTTTATACGCTTATATCATATACATTTTACATTCATACATATACACGCACACACACCAAGATGACAAATATGGGAGAACTAAAACTCATACTTGACTCAAACCCAACATAAACGGAAACCCGAAGGTGTTAACACAATTCTTCCTCAATGTTGATGAAATAAATACAATACTAAACAGTATAACAAGGCCCTAATGCAACCACAAAAACAAATAGTCTTTCTTAACATAAAAAACAAGATAATAGGAACAGCGAACGAAAACCTTACGAAAATTAGGTTCGCAAGCTGGGAAGAATTAAAATTACACCTAATAAATAGTTTTGGAGACAGACCCGCTAGCTTACTTTTAGACATTTTAAAAAATCAACCCTTCTAGAAATGCATTTAATAACCTAAAAGAAATCAAAGAAAAAGTTAACCTATTTAGAGCCAAAGTAAATCTAATTGAAGGCACCAATGATCAAAAGGAGTATTTAATACAATTCCAAGAATTAATGGTAACAATTAACTTCATAACATCACTATGAGACCCACTAAGGAACAATTTAGCTACCCGAGGTCCAAACACTTGTCGAAGTATAATGACTACTAATAAATGACTTTCAATACTTACAGAATTCGGAATATAACAACAGAATAGTAAACAGACTACTTAATATGTTAAGTTTTTATGCCACCCATACGGCTCCCCGGAACACCATTCCCCAGACAACCGATTTTCGTAAAACCTAACAATCATCCAAATAATACTAATTATCAACAGCTAATAAAACTATAAAACCCATAGAGTAATTCCTCCAATGTTTACACAAACGAGGCAAACCACGACAATGCGACAACAGCAAAACTTACCCCCACGTCCTTACAGACAAGACAAAAAACAACACAATTTAGAGGACCAAACAATTATTTCACACAACAAAACGTGCAATACGAACAGTACATATTACCTTCTCTAAGAGGTTATGGTTTCTGGTATACAGTGCTTATAATGGGGCAGCCAAGATTTGCGTTATGAAACAGAATATGAAGCTGTCAAACAGTCAAGGGTATAAAAATAAATATATATGTTTCAATGAAATACATATATAGCAGTAATAATGGTTATGCTGTAAACATCTTGCCGTCCAATGTCTCCTAGTTATTCAACATAAATTATTGTTTATTATTAATTTGCGAACGGTTTTTATTAATAATTTCATAGTTAAAGTAGATACCTTTAGTAGATATAAGTGTATGTAACGAGTATGTAATAAGGAGATTGGTGAAGCATCTAGCTTCAGATGTCACATGTGTTGGCCTCTTTGTATATGGGACTACTGAATGCTCAGGATTGAATAAGACCGAAATTTATCTGTGGGATTGAAGAGTAATAAGTTACTTTTTATTTGTAATAAGTGTGCTGGTTCTTCTGAGTCTACAGTGGATAAGTAGAATAAGCTGATCCTTCTCAAAGCGAAACAAACCCCCCAAGATGTGATTAGTTGGACAGGCGCGCCGGTAGGTATGTTGGTGACGTAGAGATGTTGTAGAATGTATCAACGGATGCTTGCGAGATAGGGGTAAGATGCCTCTGGTAGCTTTGCTGGTCACACGACCGAGGTTGGAGAGTACAGTTTGAAGCGGCGAAGGGAAGCGTGCTTTGGTACCATCAGAGTGAGAAGGCCTTCTGGGGTGGACGTTGAGTTGATTAGCTGGATGCGACAAGAGAAAAGAAGAATTCTCCAGGAAGTTGTGGAGGTACGGCAGGCACGATGGAGGTCCTCTGAGAAAGGAAGAACAACTTTTGGGTTCACCCCGAGTTTCTTGGGGGGTTGGTAAAAGTTCGGAAGTGGTTCACCCGGGCGTTAGCATTTTGCTACGGGTCATGGCTCCAATCAATATACAGTTCCTCAGTGATTTGGCTCATTATTTCTGACTAACTGATAGACCTAAAAAAACGTGAGGAGTAATGTCTTGTTTTCCAAGAGACGAATCCGATTACAAGATGCGCTAATACCCGGGTAATCATGACAGACAGAGATAATTTTACAAATTGAACGGAACTCCAGTAGACAGATTGATCGGTTAAATCAAGATTCAAATGCATTGCGAGTTGGGAAAGCTTTTTTGCAAATAAGCCAGAGAAGTCGTAGAGACGTATGATGATAATTTACTGCCATTGTCTTAATTTGAATTTTACTTTAATTGTAATAATTTTTATTGTAATTACATTTCTGATTAATATATTGCATTATTTGAAATAAAACAAATTAAAATATAATTTATTATCTTGGGTTGAGAGAAGTAATGCCTTGTGTTCGCTATGTAACTCTCGAGCGAGGGTGGATGTCTACCACTTTTTGGCAGACTGTTCCATTCTCTCCGAGATACATAGGCTTGGTTGCGACAAATTATCTAGACCGCCGTTAATATCAATGCTCACTGGCGAAAACTGCATTGGGATCATTAATTTTGCGAGACACGCCTGGCAATATAGATATAATTTAATTCTGATTGAGCTCTCTTTATATTATTACTATTCAGGTTCTTTTTGTTATAACTAAATGTATTTAGTAATTTGTTCATATATTTAGTTACTGATGAATCTAATTCTTTTTTTATTTAAAAAAAAAAAAAGAAAAAAAAATTATTTAGTTTAAGTGAATGACTTTCTTTTCTGTTTTCTGTTTATTATTACTATTTTATTTGTATTATTATTTTTCTTTCTTTTTTTAACTTTTGTATTCCTTTATTACCAGTTTTTGTTCTTAAATATTTATTCAATTTATAAAACAATTTGTAATTGTTATTATATATATGTACATCAAACAATCTCCGGCAGACGGTTTACCATTGCCATAGAATACTTCTTTCATTTTTATGTTTCTATTATAATTTCTTCGAGTTCAATGTGAAATGAGTAAACCGGACGTGCGCTTTATCTGAACGGTTTTTCAGTTTTCGACGAATTTCATTAAATTTAGTACACAAACTATAAAATTTGTCAATTATAATTGTGAGAACTAGAGTAAGAGAAAGTTGTGTGAGTGTTTCACACCAGATTTTTTTTTTTTTTTGTGACCTCCAGTTTTCTGCAAGCAGAATATCAAAAATTAAGAAAAATTATAAATACTTTTTTATGTGGGATATTGGCTGCATTAGAGAAGGAGGTTATGTTTGGGTTATATTTTTAAAAAATTATTGTTAAATTGTGCATTATTTTAATATATTGTTCTATGACGTAAAATTAATGATAAACTGTTTTTTTTTTTGAAGTGTTAATTTTTTATTAATAATATACTATATTTTATTTTTTAGTTGTGCCGCAATAAAGCTTAAGATGAGACACATGCGGCTATCGAGCGGCTGTTTGGCCACCATAGAATGTAGTATGTCAGTCCAGGTGTGCCATCCTGTAGTTATTGATAACATGGCAGAGTATTTATAAAACATAAAAATATTTTAAAAAATCTGGTGTGAAACACTCATACAATTTTCTCATACTCCAGCTTTCAAAATTGGAGTTAAGAATTTTTATAGTTAGTATACCAAATTTTTTTTTTTTTATTTTTTATTTTTTACTTTATTTCTGCAACTGTACATATATACAACAAGCAAAATTGATGTATGAATATTATACATATAAATAAATATATATACAAATTGGCATGAGCGATGTGAACGGCGACCATCCAGTGATGGGAGCCGCTAGTTCGCCAAGAAGGCAATCTTACACAGCAGCCATCCTAGGAGGCCGCCGTTCTGCACTTAGATGATCGCGCGGCCACCTCCGCTTTAGTCTTCGATGAGGATTTGAAGGAAGTGTTCTTGAGGATAGGTCACGGATTAGGGGATTAAAATGGAAGGATAGTTTGTGTAGGAATGAAATTTTGTGTAGCGGGATTGGGCTAGGTCAGAGACAAATGGTATGTTTAAGTCGGAATGGATAGTATGATTGGAGACATAGAAAGGAGCATTGAGGATGGTTCTCAGGATTTTGGATTGTAGGGTTTGGAGACGGTTAAGGTTGGATCGTTTAGCAGTACCGTAAAGTTCGATTCCGTATGTCCATATTGGGGCTATCAGGGCAGTGTAGAGTCTCTTTTTGTTCAGTAAAGTAAGTTTAGAGAGTTTGTCAAGTAGTCGTTTCAACATTTTGTATCTGAAGTTGCAGTCAGTTCGTTTGAGTCTAGTATGAGGGTTCCACGTTAGTCGTTTGTCTAGATGTAGGCCAAGATATCGTACTTGGTTCGCAGGAGGGATAGGAATGTTATTCAGGTAAAGAGAAGGGAGTGTTTTTTTGTTTAGGGTGAAGACTACATGTTTAGATTTGGATTCATTTAGCTCAATCCTCCATTGCCGAAGCCAGGGTTCGAGGATGTGAAGATGGGATTGCAGGGTTCGTGTTGCCACGATAGGATCTATGTTTGGAGAAAGGATTGCCGTGTCATCGGCATAGGTAAAGGTGATAGTGTTTGGGTGAGTTGGTAGGTCAGCCGTAAATAGTGTGTAGAGGAGGGGAGCAAGAATGCTTCCCTGAGATACCAAATTTAATGAAATTCGTCTGTGTTTTTATGGAGAAAATCACAAACACCAAGAAGAAAACGTTCAGTTAAAAACACACTTCCGGTTTACTAATTTTCTTCAAACTCGGTATTTTAGCAATCTATTTATTTTTAATTAATTTTGTCTAGATGATAGAATAATTGTATAATCAACTAAGACAGCACTTTAGAAGCAAACATAACTCTACCCCACCATCAAAATTAGTTTACTCGGAGAAATGTTTCAAATCAAAGTTGTAGCTCTTAATATGTGTAATTCATAATCTTAGTTCAAAGCAAATCGTTGGAGCCATTTTAGAATAATAGCGGAATATTGAAAAATACTTTTCAGTAAAAACGCAGTTAGGGTCATCTGATTTACTTCAAAATCGGAATTTCAACAACATATTTAATTCTAATTAATATTTATTTAGATGATAGAAATGTGTAATAAACTGAAATAGCATTTAAGGTGAAAATCTCATCCCATCTCTCTCTCCCAGAAATGCCTTTAAATGTATTTTCCCGTAGAAATGTTTCAAACGAAAAATTGTAAATATTTGTATGTTTAGTTGATATATCAAGTTTAAAAAAAAAAAAATCGTTGAAGCCATTTTCGAAAAAATTGCAAAAA
>JAAEAF010008075.1:0-40905 GCA_011037195.1 Triatoma infestans
TTTTTCAATTTTCGACGAATTTCGTTAGATTTGGTACACAAACTGTAAAATTTGTCAATTATAATTTTGAGAACAGGAGTAAGAGAAAGTTGTGTGAGTGTTTCACTTTTGTTTGAAACATTTTCCTGGGAAAATTTATTTTTGGGAGGGTGTGGAGGGGGGGGCAGTAGCGTTATGCTTACCTCTAAACTACCACTTAAGTAACGTATATGGTTTACCATTACCACCTACACAGTATTCTCACACTAAAGGCATTAATAGAATTCCAAACTTAAAGAAAATCGGTTAACCGCAAGTGCGATTTTGCACAAAAGATTTTTGAGTTTTTTTGGAATTTTCTCGAAAACGGTATACAACGATTTTCTTTAAACTTGGAATGGTTGCTGCATAGTTAGAAACGTATAACTTTTATTTGAAACATTGTTCTGAAAAATTGACTTTAGTGGGGGTACTGTTTGATATAGAGCGCTCTACATAAATCCGCAGAGGTATACGAGTAAAATCCCCACTATTATTTTTATGGTTTGTCCTACTAATAATTGTAAGGTTGCAATTTTAAAGAAAATTTCTTGCTTAAATTTTATTAATTAGAGTAGAGATAGTGTGAGTGTTTCACGCTCTTTATCGATTACTAACCCTCTCGGTTTTCTTTATCGATTACTAACCCTCTCGGTTTTCTTTATCGATTACTAATTTTGTTGTAAATGTTCTCCTGTTACAGACTGTCTGCACTTACAGCTGTACCGGGACAGCAAGGACAGGTATAAACAGGGTCAAACGAAGGCGTCGCTATCTTTACAACATTTTCTTGGTGTAGAAACAGGTATAAATATTATATTTACAAAAATTATAATTATATGATCGAATATTTACTAAACTTACAATGATAATAATAAAAATTCAATTATTTATAATTTCAGGGTTTACATTAGACAAAGAATCTAATACAATAGCAATACTGTGTCAGGATGTGACTGTAGTTTTAGCTTTCGATACCAGAGAACGTCTTATACAGTGGCAAGTGAAAATTGCCAACAATTTAGGTGAAGGTAAGTCTGTTAATTAGACGGTGTCGGGGAAAAATGGAACAAGTCAATTTTTTCAATTTTTGGATTTCATTTGAAATAAGTCTGTTGTGCCTTTCTCCATCGGGTACAAAATGAAAAAGAATGCAAAAGGGACAAGAAAACCTATTTAAAGTACTTGTGCAAAACGGAACAAGTTCTGCTACTCAAATGTTGTTTGGGTAAAAGGGAATAAGTCAAATTATTCCCTTTTACTCCGCGTCGAATTTAACGCTGGACCGTTCAAGATCATAGATGTATTGTAACTTATTAGTTTTATTCCAAATTTTTGAACAGATGTTTTTTACTTTTTGCACCTATTTTTAGAACATATGAAGTGTTTTTAGAAACTGAAAAAATAAACGATTTTTCATTTTAAAAATAACAATTTGAGTTATTTATTTATTTTATTGATATTTACTGACTTTTTAATAAAATAATAATAAGCTTTAATTAATGCTTACAAGTGATAGACGTGTCAAAAAGAAGTCATCCCTGACATGGACCCTCAAGTCGCTTATCCACGACTACTACCAATATCAACCGAAAAGAAAAGGGATCTTTTGTCGCTGTTCCCTTATATCCCTCCCGTATTTCATAAGTTTTATGTAGAATTACCAACACAGGCAATGTTGTCGATCCTTTGATTGAGGAAGAAGATGTCATCACAAATTAGCATTAGATTAGAAGTTTACAATGACAAAATATTTTTTTTTACGTTTTTAAAATAAATTCCTAAATGTAGTAGGTGCATTAATTAAGTGTGAGATTTTTAATAATTTTTTTTTTTAATTAAAGCTTATTTTTACCAACCTTGTACTTGTAATTTTAATTTACTGAAGAACTTAAAATGTATTGAAGAAATTAAAAAAAAAATTCTTGTGCGAACCAGGAACAAGTCACTTATAATATTATGGAGCAAAAAGTAACAAGTCAGTAAATATCAAGAAAATAAATAAATAACTCAATAATACTTTTGTAACTTTTTTAAATAATATAATCCACTATATTTGCGAAATAACTCGCATCATTCATTGGAAAATAATACAATAAAACAGTTATTTAGCTCTACTGAAAACTAGGGTATTTTGACTTGTTCCCTTTTTCCTCGGCACCGTTCAATTATACCGAAAAAAAAAATCTCGCTAAGTTATCTTTCTACTAGAATTTTTACTTTCTTTGTTTCTTGTATGGGAAGTTAGTCTAACCACTTCCGGCCGTTCGGGTATCCCAGCCTGGGTAACACGAACATTTACACTGATACCTTCAACATTCGCACAATACATATAGAATTTGCAGAACTAGTTGATGTATTCAAACACTTCTTTAGCTTCGCCCTCTTAATCAGGCCTAGTAAAGCTGAGAGCGGCTCCGTCATGAAGCTCTTGGCTTCGGAATTGTTTGTCCCAGTTGAAGAAACCTTGTCCTCGCCAGGCCGGTACACTCATAAAGGATATGTACCGGGGTTTCCTCCTTAGTCTTGCAGAATCGGCATAACGCGTAATCCAGTAACAAGTGGTGCATGTGCCTATTCAGCCTGCAATGCCTGTTAGTAGACCCACTATTAGTCATATTAAAAATCCCTTTGGCTATAACTCAGTAGATCCCTGGTGAATTTAGGCAAATGTCTCTTAATAAAGTATTTTGCCTGCCTCCTGTCTTTGTGTTCTCTCCGACCAGTGCAGACGCTGTACTTCTATCCAACCCTTGATAGAAGTTTGAATTAGTCTCTTGGACAACCCGCAGAAGAGTTCGGGGCCTATAAAGGTATCCTTCGAACCCTCCCTCGCCAGGACATCCGCCCTCTCATTGCCCAGAAACCCCGCATGACCAGGCACCCAGGCGAGTGTCAGCTTGTTCCGAGCACCCACCTCGGTTAGGGCAGTTAGGCTATCCCACACCAGTCTTGAGACTATTTGGTGTGAAGAAAGTGCCTTCAGGACTGCCTGGCTGTCAGAGTAGACTAACAATTGTACGTTGGATATTTTATTGATGGCTACATTCTGGGTACACCATCAGGGAGCCACAATAGAGTCAGATCGTAGGAATTTGGCTGTTTTTACAAGTTCCTCCACAAAATCCAGCAACACACTTTATCGTGTGATCCGATACGAAAGTATCGACCGAAATCCTTCAACCGGAAGTACCAATTTAATTAATATTTTTATCCTTCAATTTTTTCCTGCAGTTTTCTCGAAAACGTCTCCAGCGATTTGAAACTTTATTATTCTATATACATTTTTCTCTTCCTACTCCTATCGATGTTGGCTTCATCGGTTGTTTCAAAACATCGTTATCATGTATCAAAAATCATTTCTTATTTCCAAGTAATGTAGGACTTGCATCCAGATGTTTTGCAGTCATATCTTCTCCTCTACACAGCCGTACATAAAGGATTGTCAACAATACCTATTCGGTAAAAATGACTTCGTAAGTAATCATGGCCGAAGTTAGTGCTCTGAAGCATATAACAAATTTTGCCTCGGATAACTTTCAGAATATTCAGCCGGATATTTCGCTCAGTGTCTCCTATTGTTTTCCCGCGACTCCTTGCTTACCTTTTAGTTGCTGTATAAGTAAGAGGTTTGGTAGGCTTTCACTTGCCTCTCATTACGCCACAGTGACCCAGAACCCAAAAACCAGATCAGCACCTCTTTCTTTGATGAGGTATTCTATCGACATATACATATACCTATCATCTTGTGAACCATTTTTTTCTTTTTTGGGGGAAAATTTATTTTTAGAAGGTTTCTGAGGGGAGGTAGTGACCTCAAATTCCCCAATGAAAAGCTATTACAAAAACTTTGCTGGCGTACTAGCAGTATTATACACAGTATCATTAAATATGGTTAAATAATACAAAGTTTTAGGAAAATTGGAAGTGCAGCTTCCCAAACTGTTTTTTTTTTTTTTTCAGTTTTTTACGATTTTCTAGAAAATGTTTCCAAAGATTTTCCTTAAACTGGCATTCTTAATTTACTTACAAGAACTTTACACATTGCTTTGAAACATTTATCTCCCCAAAAAATATTATTTTAGGAGCTTCGCAGGGAGGTGTAATAGGGGGAATTCGCTCTAAATGTCACTTCAGTATCATGTTTTTGTCTGTCACCAGATGATAATTAATAGAACTTAACTCTAGGTAAATATTCTGATTTTAAGCAAATTTCTCTTTCAGGCAAAACTGAGAGAATTCCAGTAAAATAACGTCGTGTGAGTGTTTTCGTAGAATTTTTTTTTAATTAAAAAATATATTAATTAATTTTCAAATAAATCAAAGAAAAATCATCGGAGTGAATCAATTGAACGACTCATTCATCAAAAGAATTCTAAACAAGGGAAGGAATGTTAGGGTATGGCAGAGAAATATGATAAAAAAAAAAAAACTGACTGAACTACCCGATTGTTCTTTCTTTACTCCAAACATAGGAATTGTGAGCAACGTTTCCTTGTTATATCTTACACTCCCCTCAGGGGTAGACTTTACTGTAGATTGAAATGGGCATACCTACATGTATTTGTTAGGCATCTTTCTCCATTTTCCATTGCTAGTAACAGTACCCATATTACATGGTTATCTGTTCCATAACATAGCCCGGAGTTTTGTAAAATTATTTTTTGTTGTTCTAAACACTATTTTTCCAATTATATTTGCCTTATTATAAATTTCTAAACAGCTTTGTTTAATTATCTATACAAACAACCAAGCAAACCTGGCTAAATTTCTATAAAACTTACTTCTATATTCATATTTATGATCGCAAAAGAATTATTTGAAAACCTTTCGAAAAGACCAACATATAGATACTGAAAATAATTCTTTTATTTCTATAAATAAATATGGATGTAAAAACAAATTTATAATTATTTTATTGTTGAATGATTACAGATCAACAGTTCCTTGTGCAAATATCATCAGCTCCGCAAAAAGCTAAAATCGCTCCCGGTCCGGCCAGATTGCATATCCAGGAGTACAGGTTTTGTTTAACATTGGGTGTACCACCAAGATTGGTTGGCATTTGGGAAATATCTAAACTTAGGTACATAATATTTCCTTTTAATTTCCAAAAACTATTTTTGGCTGAATGAAATATTTATTAATTCTTGAAAATCATTAAAGAATGTGGTTTATTTAAATATAATATAATCATTAATGAATGTGTATTTTTTATTATTCCTATAGGAGATATGGTGTGGTGGAATCAAGGTTTTGTTTCGAAGGTGGCTCAAGATGTGGTAAAGGTGAAGGACTGTATGTATTTGTCACAGATCAAGGTGAAGAGATTACCAAGACATTACAGGCAGCTTCAGAGGGTAAAATGGCATCCAGAAGGCGTCCTGCGTCCAGGAATATGTCTGGTTAGTTTGTAGACTTCAAGTTTCCGACTTGAAACAATTAGCAGTTGAATTATCAACAAGAAGAAAAGATATGCTATACTATATTCTAGTTAGAGAGTAATGAACTAACTATTTATTCAGGGATCATGTTTCCCTGCCGGTATCTCGGCTTAATAGAATGGTGTAGAATAAGAAGAGGGGAGAGGTCCCATGGTGCTACAATTACTGTGACCCAAAAGGGTCTATTGTGAAATTCCTCGGTTAACTTATTTTAACTATTGGCTCAGAGCATATAACCAAGTCTGATGCACACAAGCAAACCCCAAAAGTCGTTATGAAGCGCCTCCATTGAACTCGTCGCCATGGGGGATTCAACGCCCAGTTGGAGGAATTTCGTTCTTGTCAAGCTCTTGCAAAGGACACGAAGCAGTATCTCTTTATTATTAGACACACCTAATTATAACTATTAAAACCATACGGCTCGGGTTAAGAGCAGGTCTTCTTAACTGAGAGCGTGCTTCCCCTAACTTTCGCTTGCCTTTGGCCAGTACATACCACCTCCCTCTGAGCTGCAAAACTTGAACCTAAAAACTGATGTTGTCACTGCTCTGAGAATACGCAGAAATTGTTCCAGACCATAAAATACCTTTTTGAACCTACTTGGGCCAATTCAACCGTTTTCTTTAATGCCTAATAACCTGCGAACACTCTGGCATTAGAGCTGTCCATTTCGATGAGGCAATCTAGTATGCATCGTTGGCTTTAAGTGCTGGCTGACAAGAGTATATAACAATCCTCTTTTATCAGAGTGATAGTTTTAAACAGAACTTCATGACACTCCCAACCAGCGTCCGCTCTAGCGGTTACGTCGCCCCAGACAAAAAGTCAAATTGCCGCCGGTTAATCATATATATACATTTTTTTAAGCAAGTCTGCATGTTCAAACACAAGTTGAATGCTCGCGTGCTAATGCTATTCTGTTCAACGAAGTATATGCATTTTCAAACAAGTTCAAGCATCGTCCTTTACAAATTCTGTGTTAATTTTTCAATAATAGTATAAATATATTTAGCTTTTAGACATGAACAATATAAATGCGCACTGTAAACTTTAGCGAACGAAAAAAATCGATACGTGAAATTTTCTATTAACTGCATATTTAACACATCAACATTTTTCTCACAAATACTGGCAAAATCGCGCCCCTAAATTTTGGCGCCCCGGACAAATGTCCGTGTTGCCTGTCTCTAGAGCGGGCATTGCCCCAACACTCAGCAAGACGTTTGGATTAGTTTTTAGCTTATCCAAACGCAAACTTGAGCTCAACAACACAATCACTTACAGTTACACTTAATTATTGGACACTTCACATTCTGTGTAGAAATACAACCAAAAGAAGAAGATTCTTTCTTAAGAACAGGTGACACGAACTAAATGTAAATAAGCAGAAAATGACTTCATTAAGTCGAAACTTCCTAATCAGTGAATAAATAATTTTATAAATCAAGACTATGTGAGAGGTTGCAACCTGTGAAGAGATCTCCAACCCTGGGGAAAGGGAATGCGTCGGAGGTCTTCTTATTAAAACTATATATATTAACAAATGGTTAAAATATATTAATAAATGGTTAACATGCTTTTATGAAACAGAACGAAACATGGAGACACTATTTTGAAACTGTAGTAAAATTTTACTTTTATAAACCTGATCCTGGTAATGTTTTGAGGTTGTATAAAAGATATTAAAGCAGTTCTCTAGAAAATAAAATATGAAAAATTAATTTAATTTTTTCTGAAGGAACCTAATAATATAAATTCTAACTGAGAAAGATATTTTACCCACAATATATGGATAAAGAAATACATATATTTTATTGGTAAAGTTTACGTTAGAATTATTTGGACTACGTTTTGTTAGTAATGTTGGACCCGCCCGGTGTTAATTTCAAGTTTATATTAACAGAGAGTGAGTACAAGAACAAGTACATAGAGAGCGCTTCTGTTCAATGTTATGCAAATATGTCTGTAAAGTTATACAATCTTGCAGTAGAGAGCAATTTGTGTTGTATATTTGTTAGTTTGGATGGGAGTTGAGTGTAAGACAGAGTGAGAGAGCTGTATGACGAAGGTTCCACCACCACTAAGTTATCTTCATAACAAAACACATACATATACATAACAACTATTACCGTAACGACAAATTGTCCGTCCCTTTTCACAATATAAGTTGTGATTACTTACATCTACAGACATATCTTCGACATTATCTTCTGCTGTGTATTAATAATATTCTAGATACGTATAACCAACCATCCGAACAGACACAGTTACCCAGTTAAATCTTGTACAGTGATTACTGATATAGTTTGCCAATATATAAAGATTTATTTAGGAATAATTACTAGCCGCTTCTGTTTTCAATATTAAAATGCAACATATTTTATTTTTTAATTTATAAAAAAATTGAGGTTGCCTCTGTCTGAAAGCTTCTTACGTTTTCTAATTGCTACAAGAAAAAGTATCGTTCATGTATAGTTATGGAAATTGAGTTGTTTCCTAAAATTCATGTTTTGAGGCTCCCTAACTAAAAAAGTAAAAAATATTTTTAGCTAGTATTCTATAAGTACATTAAATGTGAACAAAATATCACAAAATCAAGATAAAAAAAAAACGCAGGAAGTTCAGAGTTGGTATTTCATTTAAGGTAATAATAGCTCCGCATGTAGCACAAAGGACTGGTCAAAATCCCTCCAACTGTATGATTCGATTGCGATTTTTTTCTGTAAGAGGAAGAATAGCGATCGTGCCAGATTTTTCGAAATTGAGTTTTCACTGAAAATACATGTTTTAGGGATCCTCTGAATACGAAAAACTGTTTAGCGAACGCTCCATATGAGGGTGTGAAAAGTTGCAACAAGCTCAAACTTGATGTTCCGTTTGGTTCTATCACCGCTTCAGACACGATGATTTTGGGAAAGATCCATCAACCATAAGTGTGACTTTATTGATTCTTTTTTTTAATTGTTCGTGATTTTCTCGATAATAGCTTCAACGATTCATATACTACTACCTATACACACAGTAATATTATCAATATTGATAATTTTATCAATAAATCGATAATCTTATCAATTTTATTTGAAACATTTTCCCGGAATATTGATTTTTTGGAAGTTCTGGGGGAACAATAGCGTTATGTTTTCCTCCAAAGTACCATTTTACTATAATATATAGTTTTACCATCATCACAGTATTAATACACATTAGAAGCATGGCTAGAATTCCAATTTGAAGAAAATCGGTTAACGGGAAATGTGATTTTTCCGAATACATTTTTGAGTTTTTTTTCTCGAAAACGGTTACAAGAATTTCCTTTTAAACTTCTAATGTTTGCTGCATAGATTGAAACGTATAACTTTTAAATTGAAACATTTTTCTGAAAAACATTTATTTTCTGTCATTAAATAATCATTTCTTGATTAAATTGTATTAATTAGAGTAAGAGAAAGTTGTGTGAATGTTTCAAACCATGTATTTCCTTAAACTTTGCATAAATACCCAAACAAAGAGCTATTGCTTTTATATGACTTATTTTCCCCTATATAAATTGATATTTAGAATGTTTTGTGTAGGTCCTGCAACGTTCAGCTTCTCTCTAAAGTGCTACTTTACCATTAATGTACGGTTCTATCAACAATATCATATTGAAGCTACATTAAAAGCATAGTTTAAGTTGTTAGTTAAGTTAAGTTAGTTTAAAGCTAAAATGTAAATGAGTGTGTGGAGGAGTGAACGAATGAATTTAGAATCTGTCTGCGAATGTAAAGTTCAACATGATTCGTCATGTATAGGTGCGCAGCTGTAACACTTGGAATATCGTAGCAATTGAGGTGGATGCTGGCTGAAAGACTATATGTCAATAAAAAAAATCTGGAACTGTTTATGAAAAACTTCGAATTTAGGGAAGTTAACGAGGGGGAATCTGTAAATAACGTTAAGATAAATTGAAGTTAGTTCTTCTACGGGGCGACAGGGGCGCCATCATACAAGATAGTCAAACTTGGAAGTGATATCTGGCGGATCCTACTATTACTTTAATCCAAACAATATGTAATGTTAACTTTATCATTATAAAATATTTATTTATCCATATATTTGAGGTAAAATACTTTCTCATGTATTTCTATTATTTGATATTTTTAAGTTCCCTTCAGAACAAAACTAAATCAGTTTTTTCTTCTGGTAGAATATCTCTTCATCTGATATGTCTAATATTTTCAAGTTCCCTTCAGGAAAACTAAATCAGTTTTTCTAAATGTTTACAGCCGACAGCTACTTTAAATTTCCATTTTTATATTTTAGAAAACTGCTTCCATCTCTTTTGTAGAACTTGAAAACAGTGCACATGATCAAATTTATGAAAATTAAAATTTCACCATTCAGATTTTAAGAAATTTTCATTTTAACCACATGTTTCGTTCTGTTTCACAAAATTTGGGTATCTATTTTTATTATTTCTAGTAAGCAAGTTGAGATTCCCTTTGTCGTGGTTGTCTTAAGCTTACTAATTTAAAGATCCTATTCACCATGACCCAGCAGAGTCTAATACACAAAGCTTCAAATGCAACAACAAAAGTGGAAATGCCTGGGTTGTATCTTAAGGACTGAAAGATCCTTGCAAGATTATGTTTTTTATTTCATCTTTTCCGGCAAAATGATGAGGTTGTATTCATGCAAAGACTAGAATCTTCGAGTTGGAACATATCAGTGATTTGGTATAAACCAACGTTTCCTTCATATTGCAATAGGATTCTTCAAGGTTAGTTGTAAAGTACTTAGATTTAGACTTAGACCTACAGTCAATCATGTTCAAGCGGAAAAATAAGGGATTTGCCAACTATCGTCTAAATATAACTATAAAGAAAGACGGAAGTCAGGTCCAACCAAACCTTCTGTTATTTAAAAAGCAAGATGTTGCGATCATACTTATTATCGGTTGTTACTAAACCACTGACATGGTTCCAAAGGCAATAGTGTTTACTTTGCATCAAGCCTGTAAATATAGACGAAAGAATTTAGGAAACCCTAGAAGGAATAGACTATGATAAAGATCGCTAAAACATTCTTAGGATATCTAA
Source organism: Triatoma infestans (assembly GCA_011037195.1). Classification (NCBI taxonomy): domain Eukaryota; kingdom Metazoa; phylum Arthropoda; class Insecta; order Hemiptera; family Reduviidae; genus Triatoma; species Triatoma infestans. The sequence goes on from JAAEAF010008075.1 coordinate 10,541, forward strand.
AGAAGGGACAGCAAGAGTTTAGAAGAAGAAGAACATGATGATCTCCCGTTAAATTTTAACCATTTGTTACTTTTAATTCTAATGCTAAATTAGAATGTTAGAGCTCAAATTGAATGTACACATATTCACCATTAGTCAAAAACATGATTTTCAAACTTATCCAAATATTTTTCTTCAAACTGATATTTTTCCACTTATCAGTTGTGAAAATTAGATCCATACAAATACAGGAAAATAACTAGGATCGAAAAATCAAGGATTTGAGTTAGAATCTTTAAAATTTTCTGAAATCTTTAACCTTTTTTTTTTTAGTTTGTTCTCATAATTTGTTATTTTTTTCAGGGATGGACTCACCAAGGAAATGTAGTACACGATTGAGTACTGGAGCCGGTGATACAATGTCATTATGTCAAAGAAGTTGTATAGAAATGTCTGGTGATACCACGTCCGTATGTAGATCAGTGATGAACGCCGATGATATCGACGGTGTTTGGCCATCCTCAGAAACTAGAACAGATGCTTCAGATTTTGGTGATACAGCTTCAGTTGGTGATTTTCATGACAATCATACGCCGGTTAGTTGTAGTGTTTTTCTCTTTTAGACTTTTCTTTAGAAGGTGTTGCTATATTTGAGAGAAAAAGAAGTTACAGCTATTTGCTTATTTCTCGCAGGAATGCGGAAGTTGGACAGTTGAACCAGGACTTGGTAGATGTGCCAGTTGTATTAGTAAACTAGGAGCAATGTCACGTTCATCTACAGCTGCAAATACTCCTGGTGCAGGTTTCAGCCCAGCTTGGGTCATGGATAATCCTAATAACTGCCATGGTAAATAATTTTTGTTTTGTTTTTATTGTTCATGTTATTTTAGTGTAAGTAGTGAAATAAATTGTTTATAATTACAGTGAGGACAGGTGGCGGTCCGCCGCCAACAAGTGGAGGTATTATGAACTGTAGTGCAATCTCCGTCTCGTCACAAGATAGTGGATCTGATTATTCAGTACCAAGATTAACAACGAACGATTGGTAATTAATTCATATTTTTGCGATGTATGAATTTTGTTTTCAAATTGTTAGAAGAATTAAATTGATGTCTTAAAAAATGGATGCAATACCTTAAAAAGTTTAGGAGAAATTTATTTTATAATGAATTTCCTAAAGATTTTAGCCTGGCCGTAAGCCAGAGCTGTGCATTTTTATTTAAATAAACTATTTTAAAATTAAAGGGATATATTTAGAAATATAAATCCTTCTACTTAAAATATCAGTAGTTATTTAGCCATTCACATTAATATAAATGCATAATATATATTTATACTTGTATTTATATTTAAATACCGATTTTAAAGCAACCCTTCACCAAAGACATATTCCAAAGTATATAAAATTAAAAGAAATTGATTGACGATTTATACAGGGAAAGACTATAAAATCTCATGAGTTATATGAAAATATTATTTGTTTTTATGATATTTCCATCTTATTATTTGATTTCTCTTATTTTCTGGGTTTTAATTCATCTCTTTCTCCCTCTTTCTGACCTTCTCTCACTATGTAACCTCTTATTGTATATACGAACATAGGAATGCAGTTTCTCAAAAATAACAAGAAAGTTCCATCCTATATTCCATGTCCAAAATATTGTTAGAATATCATTCCACTAAAACCGTCAACCAGAAAAACCACTTTACTGAATGATTTTTCAGTGATCTATATGGCACTCTCGTTCACTGTACTAATCCCAAACTTGTAGGTATGTTTGCTTATCGATACCTAGGCCTGTAAAAACGTCCAAACCAACCTATGCACTAGTTGGTTGTGAAGCAGGCACATAACTTCCTCTTACTGCAGTTAACAAATTTTTCTTGAAACGAGAAATTTTACTGATTTGCTTGAGGTATTGGATACCCAAGATATCCCAAGGTTGTTCAGTAATTATATTGGAGTCCTGAAGACAGAGCTAACAATACTGAACAAACCCAAATAACACTTGTAACATTATAGCAAAAAGTAACAAATAAAAGTGATACTCGTACGTTTATTCCTGTGCAATTAACATTCTAAGTTTAAGTAAAATCATTGTGGCCGTATTCGAGAAGTTCCAACAAACTTGAAAAAACCTATTCTGTAAAGTCGCATTTACGGTTAAACAGTTCTTTCAACTTTGGAATTAAAGTAATGGTTACCTTATTATTGTATAAGTAGGTGAATCATGCATTGTATTGAAGTGGTATTTTAGATGAATAATTTAATTGTTGCCCCTCCAGAACCACCAAAAAACACTCTATTTAAACTATATTTGCTATAATTTATACTTATTTAAACTGGGTATTTAAATACATAATACTTCATATAAATCAGGGTATTTAAATAGATGTACTTAAATACAATTAATTATTTACTATCCCATAAATATTTAAATACATTTATGTAAATTAAAGTATTTATTTGAACTTGTAAATAAATTTCATAATTAAATCAATTCCTCGCACTGTCTATACTCATCATTAATATTCACCGTTAACTCCATTAAAGTTCATCTTGAGGCAAAAAGAGCAACAAAACCAATTCCGTTTGAATGATTTTATGATGAAATGATTTGATTCTATCATTTTACTTTCCATATTATATTTGCATTCATGTCAGGTATTAATATTATATTTTCATCAGAAATGTAGCTTGTTATTTCAATAGCTACCAGACATCGGTGAAACGAAAGTATCATTCCAAATTTTGTTATGGTTAGTTCCGCAGAGCTAGGAAATATCTCTGATGCATTCGAGATTTTGTCGAAAATTGCTACCATTTTTATAAAAACTTGAAAAATATTAAAATGTATAAAAGATTCAATTTTTATAACGTAATTTATAAAATCTTTTAAACCATTTATAGAATTTCTTCACAACTGTTGAGTTTTCTTACTATGTTGTCATAACAGGAACTGTCGAGGACAATCACCGTGCGACTGTGATGGCCCACCTAGACCGCCGAAACCAGACCAACAGGGTAAAACTAATGTAAATTCAAATAATAGGCACTGTAAGAAACCACCGATGCCTCTACCTCAACAAACATATGGAAATTACGATGTGCCTAAAACTATTTTTCCTCAGGTTTGTTAATAAAAATTAGTATCTCTGTTTTGTTTGTTTTTTTTAAGATATTTTTGTTAAAGAAAATAATGTGCAAAATATGCTCTTTTTATAGGAAGAAAAGATGCGATGTGAGCGTAGTATGTCTGTAGTATCACGATGTAGTACAACTGTTGATGAATTCTATGATACACCAAAAAGTCTACGTGAATGTATAGCGGCAGCCAGTAGTCTCTATGACCGACCGGCTGCTTGCAGTGCACAAGGAATAGTTTGGAATCAAGGCAATCAACCGACAGCAGCACATCATCACCATACCAGAGTTGTAGTGGATGATGGTCTGGCCACGTGCCCGTGTCGTCGGCTAATATGTTGGCCTTCCAATTGGATAACTCTGCCTTATTGTAGACGTGGTAATGGAATTGAAAATACATCTGTACATTTGCATAAGGTAAGCAAAAATCATCAAAGTTGTGAGATAAATGACAAAAAGTGTGTGGAATAAGTGCAATGCCAAATCCATCGTAACTTAGAAAACCTATTACGGCTATTCTTGAGATGTTCTATGTTTGTACATTCTAGATGTCTGCGATTTTGGATCAGCGTCTTTTCTGGGAGTTCTCATTGTACAAATTTCCCAACTGCATAATGATCTTTCACTCATATAGCAAGGGTAATTTTTATCTCAGATACCAGATCAACACTAGAAAGAAACAGTAAAAGGTGTATTGTAAAACAAAGCAATAGAGGGGCGAGTTTTAATTTTTCCTTCATTTTCCCGCTCGCACGAGATTTCCTGTTAGATGACGAGTTCTGAGTCTCCTTTCCCTCCGCGTGGTTTACAAAGTTTCAGCCTTTCTACAAGCTTTTAGACGTATCATATAAGAATGTGAACATGTCGTATAAGAGGAAAACTGCACAAATAGAGATAATAGACTCCGTTTGGCAAACCTGGCTGTACTTTCTCATTGAAAAAAGAGAAAAAGAAATAGGAAATAACAATTTTCCAGAAAATTGGCAGCAAAGCAATTTGAGAGGACACTAAGAGCTCATAATCCAACAGCCAATCATAAATGAACGGGCAAGTAAAAAAATATTAAGCCCCATTCACTACCTACAGCCATTTTATTTGCAAGATGATGGGAAAAATTAGGTCCCGCTCTTTGCTTTGCTTTACAACAATCGTTTACTGCTATGTTTCGTGCCAGTGTTGGTTTAGTAACCAAGCCTACAACTATTTTGGAGAAGCCTATTATAATATAGATGAAATGTCAGTTTAACCAAATCACTGACACGGACTCAAATCGAAGATTTTAGTGTTCTGCAGAAAATCTTTACCCCCATGATGCTAAATCAATTCTCAATCCCTCCGCACCCGCCCCCCAAAAAAATCCCCAACTTTTGGTTACTTAATTTTTCTCTATGTTGATTGTAGTTGGCTGGTTTATGAGGGTTTGTCTGGTGAACATCTTAAAAGAAAACCTCAAAGCTTCTTAAAGGGTAACTTGTTATCCCCAGAATTGTCCACATCTCGCAGTCGTATTCGCATTAAGATAGCTTGTCATTGTATTATTCTTTTCCCCAAACCATTAAGTTCCAAAGACCACTACATTCCTCCAACTTCTATTTAAATCTTCTTTGCATTCTCATCAAACTCATTCTCATGATTTTTGCTACAGTCAATAATAATATTTCGTGCTACGTCCCTCTAAACTCTCTTCCTGGCACACTTCATTATAGTTCCCATATTTATATTGTTTTTACTCAGTAATGTAATGTTACTTTCAAGCCATGATGTTGTGCTCGTATATTATAGTTTCTCGCCAAGATCCCTGAAGGAATCCACTCTAAGACAATAAAATATATATAAATATAAAACAATAATAATGAATGATTTAAAAAAAAATTAAACTTCTTCCATGTTACAGGTCAAATTAAGTGGTGAAGGAAAAATGCCAGTGGTCAATAAATGTGGAGAACTCGCAATTTATGCAACAGTAGATAAATCTAAGAAAACTAAATATAGAAAAGAAGAAGAAAGCGGAAATAAAGAGGACAAAGACAAACAATTAGAAGAAATTAGTGAAACGGATGACAATTGTAATGAATCTGATGAAACTGGAAGTTGTAATTATGTGAACATTGATCCAGCAGCTATAGACAGTCAGACTCGTCCTATACAGCCGGGTGATACTCAGGTCAGTATTATTTGCCGTTATATTTCGGTAACGGTTACTATGGTATTGGGGACCATGAAGAAACAAAAAATATAGCTCATTAAAAAATATAAATAGTAGAGTGACCAGGCATTTCGGATTAGTGCAATCTCTGCAGCAATACAAGTCCCAGGGCTTATGGTTCGGCATGAATTTTATATCTCTTATTGATCTATATTATATTTACTTAATATACATAATTGTAAAATATCCAGTCAAAATTGATTTCTGGAGGCGTAGCTGTGATATTTCAAGATTGCAGTATGTTCGAAATACACAATCTGGCACAAAAGTTGAAAATAATATTGTACATATCTTCGATAAAGGAAGCTTCTGGGTGTGACAATATTAGAAGTGTGGGAAGTGAATGTTGGTCAAGAATGCTGTTGGAATACCGTCCAACAGAAAGAAGGGCGTTCGCGAGCAATGGAAAGCAATCCTGAAGCCAATGGCGTCAGAGTCACCGCAGTGGAGCCTGGAAACAACGGAAGCTCGGGTATAATGCTATTTTGGGTTAAATAAACAAACCATAACAATATAATTTCGATTGGATTAATATGCATTCTATGATGCATAATAATAATTCTACGGACATTCATTCTGACTTAATGAAGTTTTTTCTCTCTCTCACACATCACATTTCTCATTAGCATTTAAATAGTGTATTAACTGAATTTGCTCTGTGCAAGTCTATGTTATTACACTTTCACAAAAACATCCTGATGATGGGCGAACGCCCGAAACCGGTCGATGACTACAAAAAGATGCAGGCTATCACGAAAAATATCTCTGATGATTTAAATACACATTTGACTTGTTTTTCTATTTATTGATTTTCAAAACCATTTTCACCAGCTAAAGTCAGATACTGATTTCAATACACTTTGTAACTCATCTCTTTTTTTTAGGTTAACTATGAAAACTTAGATTTTGCTCAATCATTGGAACATTATGAAAATTCAAAAGATGTTTTACAAAGAGCTGGTCTTGGTACAAGAGATGATACAATGCCGGCGTTCTCTACGGACAAGAACGGTATAAAATTTTGTAATAAATGTGGACATGCGTGCCAAGATGTTGCGGTAAATGCGTCAGATGATTATCTAATGATGGAACCTGGTGAGAAACAGGTAAAGAATCACCTAGTCTTTTATTTTATCTGATAATGGAAAATGTTAATAACAAAAGTAAACTGATGATATGTTTTCTTTTAAAGTCAAATAAATTTCCCGGTTATCTACCAATGCATCCAGCACAAAAACCAGAACTCTTGAAGAATAGATTAAGTAAAGGTTTGAGTGATCGAGCGGCCAGTATTCCCTCTTTGGCTGATCGTTCAAGGAGGTCAGACTCTGAAATGAGAGTTCCTGGTTCAGCCATGCTTGGCGTTAATCATCCTCAATCGGCCAATTCCAGTCCATATTTGAGGAGACATCCAATAGTGTGTCGCAAGAGATCTAGTTCAGCTGATTCAACTAGGTATGTCTATTTTGTGTTTTATAGTTACTTTTTGTATAGTTTCAGATATCTAAAAACTCATTGCTGCTTATAGGTATGAAGATGACGATGTGACTTTGCGATGCAGTCAAGAAACCGTTGGTTCAACAGCACAGACTGAAGGACCCGATCAAGCAGATAGTTTACGATCAATAGTGGAATCAGTATCACAGGATTCCTGTCCAGTTCCTGTACGCCGGTCATCATCAGTACCATGTAAACCACCAGCCACGAATAGAGATTCTTCTTCATCCAACGATTCTGGCGTATCTACTGGTTCCTTACGTACAAGAACAACAGGCGATTTTGCAGAATTTGAACTACCATTAACAACGTCCATGTCTAGCAGAAGACATTTGTTGACACAGGCTGCCCTGGTTTCTGCCGGCCATAGTGATGCTTGTTTACACGCTTCATTGCCAAGGAGATCTAAATCGTCCGATCCATTGAAGGAATTGTCATTCCAATTTCCTAGAGTTAAAGTGCCAGCCAAATCATCTTCTGCAGAAGCGGAAATTCCTATATGTCATGGCAAGAGAGAGCCAAAAGGTAATTTAGACAAGGAAAAAAAAAATATATATATATATATGGTAAAGCTAGGAGAGATGACGCACATTTCAAAGTTATGCCCTGTATCAAAATATAGGAGGTATATTAAAGATGTAATTCTTGTAAAACATATGTCAACTACTATTATCTACAAAAAATGTTATTATTCAAAATAAGACATTCTCATTTATTCCAGAAACAAAATACACTACATTTGGTTTCTCCCACTATGGTAGGATAGATGACGCACCATAGGTAGTAGACCCCTCCTCTGAGAAGATAACATGGCTGATCGACATGAAACTTATGAACACTATGTCTACGAGCCCAACTTTAACGACAGCAAGAAATCTTCCATTTCAATTGCAATTAATATAGTATATAAAAAAAAAATTTACTAATCGTTATGAAAATTCAGGTATTCACCAGTTATAGCTGATGCGTATAAATGTTCGCAGAACACACAAAATAACTAAAGAATTTTGCAATATGTTCGCTTCTGATCTCTCTACTCCTCGACTAACTTCCATAGTGGTGGCAAACAAGAGAAGTAAAGCCTGCGTCTTCTCTCCTACCGCGACATCTCTCCTAGCTTTACCCTATATATAAATTTCATGAATATTTATAAAATTTTGCTTAAAATTAACTTTTTGTGCCATCAGAATATTCCAGTCCTAATGGTGATGGAGCTATCGTTGTACCCTACATAGATTCACGAAGCACATCAAGCGGCACATCTGACATGTCTGACTATATAGAGACACTCTCCATGTCATCTCATAGTTCCTCAGATACTCCAGATAGTCTTAGGTAACCACCTATTTTGAGTTATTTACAGCGATTAATGTCATTGTAATGTTAAGAGAGCTGCTCCATTAATAGGGAAGGAACATAGATCTTGGATGATTATAATCAGAAAAACCGCAGTATTATATATTTAATGATTCATATTATTCGTTTTATTCATAGGTTAGGAAGAGTAGCAGCTACAACTCTAAGGCCACGTTCAGGGAAAGAATACCATAAAATTGATAGATATATTTTGGATGATGTTAAGGTGAGTTAAATATTAGTTACTAAAGTATAAAGTTGAGAATTCGTAATCGTTATAAGAGAATCGTCATTGCATCAATAGCAGTGCCACAATAGATCCTTGGGGTGTCGCGGTGGCGTAGGCTGAATAGCCAATTCCCCCGTAAGAATAAATAGCAACGTATTTTACTTTCATTTGAAACATTTTTCTGAAAGAAAATTGATTTTTAGAAGGTATTGAGTGTTTGTCAGTTAGTAGCTTTTTGGAGTTTGACATAGAGCGCTCCACATAAGGCCACTGAAGTATAATAAAAGTAAAATTCCCAACGCCATTTCTTATAGCCCTCCCAACTAAACATTGTAGCGTTGTAATTAAAAAAAAAAAAAATTATTTCTTGATTAAACTGTATAATTAGAGTAAGAGAAAGTCATATGAGTGATTCCCACCAGATTTGTTTTAGTGTCTAACTCATTTTCATGTGAAAATTTCTTTCATTTTTATTAAAATCTTCAATTTATTTTATATAGAAGTAGTTTTATATAGAATGCTTTAGTTATCATTAATTGCAAATTAAAAAATATTCTGATTTTTATTTATTGATTGATTTATTGTAGAATAAAAGTTTATGTCCAGTAATAACTACCGTACCAGAAAAGTCAGAATCGCCATCCCCTGGTTATATGAGCAGCTCACCAGCAAATTAAGAAAAAATAAATAAATAATAAAGAAAGAAAAAACATATTTGTATACTAAGAAAAAAAAACCTTTAATTTAGTTATCAAAATAATGTACATAAAAACAAAAGTGCAATCCATTAACGTAACGAAAAAAAATTAAAATTAAAAAAAAAAAATCAATATTAATGACTCAATTCATTTTTATTAAATTTTAAGTTTGATGTATATGTTATAAACATTATTTTTGTAGTTCACTTATTTGTAATTAATATGTTTGTTTGTTTTTTTTTATAATCACCAAATATTTAGTAATTAATTATTGTAGTTAATTATTTAGACGTGTGTTTTTGTAAATATATAGTAGTTACCCTAATTTATTTATTGATTAGTAAGTTTTATATTAAATTAAAATATAATATTTAAATGATATGAGTCATAATATTTTTTTTTTGCGATATAGAAAGGAAAAAAGTAAATACAGTTTTTATATTTATATAGAAATGTGAAAATTAGTGATGAAATTGAAATAATAAAAGGAGTCCTTAATAAAAATAAAAAGAAATTAAAAAAAAAATCTTTTTGCTACAATGAAGTGGTTAATTTGTAATATAAAAAATATTTAATTATGTCTTTATTTTTTTTTTTGTTTCATTTATTTTATAAATATATATATAGAGATCATTTGATTGTAGCATTAATTATGCTCATAAAATATCATTAGAATTTATAAAAAAAAAATATTTTCATGGTGTCAATAATAATTTAATTTTTTTATAAATGTATAAAATATTTAAAGGAAAATAAAAATACTTAAATATTGTGTGAGTTCTTCCAAAAAAAAATTTAAAAAAAAAAAGTCATTTGTAAATAATAATTTTTTTTTGTGAGATTGTAAAAGTTGTTTAGTATTTTGTTGTTTTTTTTATACTAAGTACCCATATATTATAAATATATTCTCATTAGTATAAAAAAATCAAAATCAAAATTATATACAGAAAAACTAAACTAATTATACTAACCAAAAAACAATATATATATAAATTATAGTTTATAGCCATTTTTATGTTTAATATATATAAATATTTTTTTTTTAATAAAAAGCTAGTCATAATTTTTATTTATCTTTTTGTTTTGTTTTTTATTTGTTGGGGATTTTTTTTTTTGGCCTTATTATTATTAAGGCAATTTTTTTTTAGTAATAACGAAAATTATAATCTAATAATATAGAAATATATATACATTTTGTATTCTGAATTGATTTTGTTTATTCATCTTTTTTTTTATATGTATATATTTACATCTTTCTTTTATGAACTCTCTTTTTTTTTTGTCCCGTGACTTGGTTTCAAATGATTTCTTTAGTCCTGTAAATTCATCCATCTCTATACATGACATAATGGGATCAGCTAATTTATTAACAACGAGAAGATAGATATAACACAAAGTGAATTTATTATCGTTAAGGTAATGAAACATTAATATTTCTTTTGGCTACAAGAAAAAAAAAAAACGGGAAATAAAATTGTTGGGAAAAAAAACGAAGCAGAATTCTTGTTCTACATTAGTTTATAAGGGTGTTATTTTCTTCATAATTGCTTCTTCTTTTTTATTTATTTTTTCCCCTAGACTTTCGGGACAAATCCCTCATAAGGGTATATATTGTGCCAGATTAAATGAAGCAGCTTCGTTTATATTGTAGCATATTCGTTCAAAACTCAAAAACTAGTATTTCTTACGTCTTATAAGAATAAGAAAAGGCAAAAGTGTAATAGCAATGCTGAATTCAGCCTGGTGGAACGTTAATATAATGAACAAATCAACGGTAGGTTAGCGGGATCCAGTTATTTCAAAGATGATAATTGAATGCTATATAAAACAAGTTTTATTGAAGATTGTAAGGGGTTGGCTTCTATGATCCAGGGAACATTTCACTAGCTGTACAGTATACTGTCCTAACCTAAATGAGGAGGAGGAAGGAGTTCATTTCTTGGTAGCATAACTTTATGGAACACCTGTCTATATATTTCGAGAAATTATGCTCCTTCTCATCTTCAGAATGTTTCCCGCCGACATACATACAAATTGGAATTTGAGTTGAAAAATGCTGCAGTGTAGGTATAAAAATATAGGTTTTTTTTTTTTACTCTCTGTTCAACATTAAAGCTCAAAATGTTTTTCCTCAGTCACCTGAAGATGAGAAGAAGAAACAACTCTGGATAAACAGGAAACTGTGAAAAATATATTGTAATATTAACAGCCAAATCTTAATAACCTGTTTATAATACTACTGATTATTTGTGGACAAGACAAGAAAAAATAATCAATTAATAATTACCATTATTTTTGGTTATACAATTCACTTGACTGCTTTTTTTTTTCTTTTTTTTTTTACAATATTGGCTACATTTTCTTTACAACGAAATGTTCACAATAGACAAATGATTGATCAAAGAAAAGAAATGGATACAATAATTCGTAAAATAAATTCAAAAAGATACGATATGCCTTCTTTTAAGTGAAGATAAAAATAAGCCTATTTATTGCAGTCGTTCTCACAAGCTGTAATTCCGGATTTATTATTATCTATTTTTATAAATTATATTATTATATGTAGAAAATAAGACACCGGTGATTTAGGAACAAAATGAACTCCACAATATTTCAATTATAATCAACTTCTCTACCTGAGTACGTTGCTTTTAATAACTAGTTTTTAAAAGGGTTTCCAAACTGCATTGTGAGAAATTCATAAAATGTTTGGGCCGAATCTTGCAATATATATACACCAGTTCCTTTCAGATCAATTCAAGACTGATATGAAATTAAATCAGCATCCTGGGCAACAGGGACAACGAGGCTTCGGTTCAGTCCCCTTTTGTGGCAGCACAAAATCATGACTGCGCCCGATCGGTATTATTTATTGTAGAATTGCTCCAAGAAAAAAAAAAAAAAAAAGACAGGTCTCTCACTATTAATTAGGGTGACAATAGGCCTCTTACATGATGAGCTAACATGGGGACAGATAGCCTTTGCACGTTTCAATTGGAAGTATTGGAGCCGATGTCAACAAAATCATATTTTAAGCTTCTGCACGAATCGCTCTACCAGATAGCCTTCTGTCTGATTAAATAAGACTTTTTTTTTTCTACGCCACGACGATAGCTCTTATGCCATAGTTCTCTTGCCGCCCAATATCTTGAGGCTGGCGTTCTCTTCTAAATCAGCATTGAATGCTGGACATATACATAAGGGATCCATTGTCATGGGATCGTCACCATTACAGAGACTGCACGCGGGAGATTCCTCTATCCCTATCCTATGCAGGTAAGCGTTCAGGTAATCGTGACCGGTAATAAGCCGAAAACACGCTTCACTGATCGCTCTGGGTACATCCGCTGGTAAGGGGTCGGTAACCCATTCTTGCCATCTTCTATCCCGGCTGCTAGTTTCTTTTTGCACCGTGCATTTGCGCTTGAACTCAGCCTCAATCATCCTTATTAAATGGACAGGACTGTATCCTAAACAAGGGATACTACCTTAGGAAATATGTTGTTTTTGGTTAAGGACATAATAATAAAATGAGCTTTGAAGAAAAAAAGTATATTCTATTACACATTCTTGCTGTAAAAAATACTTATGGAACCTACGGACAAAAATCCCAGTATAACCCCTGGACTATCATAGTATAATACAAAGCAGTTCCGCAATTCATAGCAAAATCTATGGATCTTATTACTGTTATAATCTTTCATAAACAAATATTATTATTATTATTTTCAACCATCATCATTAAAAAAGAAATCTATTATAAAACAATTTGCAGATACTTTATTTTCCATATTGGCTGAACTTCCCAACGTCTCAGGGTGAACTGTGAAATAAACATAAAAAAGTTGATATTTTATAATTTTCTTATTGAAACCTAGGGACAAAAATCCCAGTATGGTTTCGTTTCATTAATTCAGACAGGTTTCTTAGATTTTACTCCATCATCAGGAATCTGGTTCATCAAGTTTTTGTAGAGATTGCTGACATCTCCACTTTTAAAATGTGTACCATATATATTACCCACTGACTGAATTATCTGGGGAAGATACGATTTCCGAAGTGTGAAAAAAGTAGTCAACATTTAGCTTTCTACAGGAAACAATTAGATGAACCAGTCTCACTGACGATTGGAGAAACCGATCAGAATTAATGAAAAGAAGCATACTCTTTTAAAATACCAGATATCCCAAGCACTGCGAACCCATTCACTAAAGATTCAATAAGCATTCGAATAAACTGAATAAAATAGCAGAATATATTATTTTACAGAATTAACATGGAATTAAGGTGATTTTTTAATTGTCTTCTCGGATCGTATTAGGGCCCGAAGCCCTCAGTCTGGACAATCATAGTATAATACAAAGCAGTCCATAATTCATAGCAAAATCTAAGGATCTTATTGTTGTTATCACATCTTTCACAAATAAATTACTATTATTATTTTCAACCATTATCATTAAAAAACAAATCTATTATAAAAATAATCTGCAGATATTTTATTTTCCATACTGGCTGAACTTCCCAACGTCTCAGGGTGCGCTGTGAAATAAACATAAAAATAGTTTATATTTTTCCCATTTTATTTTCTTCCCATGTAAATCATGTGTTGTAATCATTTATCACATTTGCTTATTGTATATATTGTACAGTTGCAAATAAATTATTGAAGGAGAAAAAAAAAAAAATATTTTATAATTTTCTTTTCATTAATACGTTGGAAGCTGGACCCGCTTATAGAATATCATAGTTGTTTTGTGTAATACTTACTGTTATTAAGTATAAATATTTCCGTTTAAAACACAAATAAAAAGAAATAAGTTCATAGTAAGGAAAGATTATTGGCAGTTTTAAATAAGAAAGAATCCCAATGATGCGACTTTTTTTTTGCCAAAAAAAAGATGAACACTAATAGCAAGTACATGTACTTCTTACCTTTTTCACCCAACTGCATGAAGAACAGTTTTTTATGCTCTTTTGGTTTCGTATTATGTGGCGGAATATATGGATACTGCGGTGGTTCAAAATTCGGTCTCCACCGATTGCCTATCGTATCTTCACGATCCAGTCTTGTTTTATACCATCCTGCCTTCCTAGTGTCTAATCATACAAAAGAAATAGGACATATATTAATAATTCCTGTATCGGTACGAGGCAGGAACTAGGCTGGTTAATCTTTATGAAGGAATTTGGTTTCCTTGCGGATATTTCACCGTCTGACAACATTCACTCTACCGTTCTGCAACAATCACATATTGTTCCTACGAGTATGTAAAAGGTTTTTGTACGAGAGTTTACAAAAATTTGGGTTTGGCGTTGCAAAGACTAATAATCAAACACACATTTATACCCTTATTTCTACTTTGAGTTCGAATATTTTTTACCTACAATATAATGGATCTTTTAAGATTTGGTTTGTAAAAAGGCCGAAAGATAAAAAAAGGCATACTGTACAAAATAAAAAATAAACTATAAATTACACTACAGTGGTTGATGAATGCGACCCAAATGGGTTTTGCATTCCCAACAAAGTCAGAGTCTACCTCATCATGATTTAAAGAGACAGACACACAAAAAAGCCATAACAGATCTTTTAAACCGCAATGACTTTGGCTTTGAAGCAACGACTAACTCCACATACCAACATCTAAATCTACTGATATAATCAAATATTCACATATTAATTTGTAATTTCATTAACTGGTAATTTCTGTAAGCAATTATTTCCGTTTACCGTAAATATGCAGGTAAACTCTTAACACAAGTAACAAAGAAACTCATATTGACCTATACTCTAGCAGATTTCTGCCACATTACCAAAAATCTACATCCAATATATAAACATCTAAACAAATGAGTCAGAACGGTACTTTGGCTGTAAACCCAGGCAGCTTTGACACTTCTATTTCTGCAAAAGCTGGCTATAGTGCTCAGGTACTGACGACATAGAAAGAAACTTGGAAATATAAGGAAGTTTTTGGAGTTCACTTTGGGAGGAAGAAGTAAGGAAATGTGGAATCCTAGTGTGAGAAGATTGTCTGGAACTCTATCAAAAGTAGCTGATAAAATTTCTCACCTCAGTAAGAAGCCTTTTTTAAAACCTTTAACTTCATCTTCACCAGCATTTAATTCCCCTCCAGGAAGTTTGAAAAATGTCGTCCCTAACTGTAGAAGCAGAACATGAGCTAAACCTGTTTATGCACTAGCAGAACTCCTAGGACACTTCTTCGCATACCGATCTTTTCAAATTCTTTGGAATTTGGCCGTAACTGATGGATCTTTTCCAAATCTGGAAAAAATATCTGTTATTCAAGACAAACATGGCTGACACCTCTTTCAACAATTTCTCTTAGTAAACACTCAGCAGTAACATCCCTAAATACGTTAATGTTTTTTAATCGTAATATAAGACATAAGAGAACCAAAACTAATGAGAGTTTTATGCGGCATTGTTCTTTATGAGATATAAGAGAGGCTAAACTATCGTGAGCTTGCTCTGCAAAAAAAGATGAGAATCCGGAAAATAATCCGTAAATACCCAGGTAATTTCTTGCGGTGATAGTAAAACATAATTCTTCATGGTATAGTTAATTAGTTACAGTGTACATGGAAAATGTTTACATCATGTGGAAAGCGTGGTAGTTTGGCATGTCAGCCATGTTTGTCCAGAATAACTCAATATTACCTTTGAGTTCCTTTTTTAAATACTTACAAAATGATTGGACAACTGACACTGACGGGTTGGGTTACTATCATTAAGGTGCGAATGAGCCTGAGAACCTCTTCTCGGCCAGCTATGACCACCTCCTGCGTCAACATTGGAATTTTGTTGTATACCTGTAGAAGTGTTGCAGTCATACTGTTTAATTGACATACAAATATGATTACAAAAAATTGCACAGTCACTAATGAAATTATTAACGAACTTCCACTAAATAAGATCAAAATAAAATGTGTAACCTTAGCTAAAACAACTCTTGGGAATGTCAATTGAAACCAACACGATTGCAATCCGTTTTCAAACGAAAATGACAAAACTTTGTTTAATGCATGGAAGTTTATTTCCAACATTAAAATATATTAAATATCATCAAATAATAATATAATATAGAAGTCTGGCTTTCTGATATAATATTTCTTTAAACAATTTAATGACAAGAGGCCCCCTCCATAACAGGTTATCACTTTTGCTCTGTAACCGAAGTGCTTCTTTTTGAATAGAAAATTTCACTGAATATCAAAAATATATATACAAATCAAATAAAAAAATAATACGAGGCTTGTTGTTTACATCTTGGAATAATAGAGGAACTTTTATGATAAATAATGAAGAACAAGATAAAAATAACAATAGTTCTGAGTAAAGTAAATAATAAGTAATTTAAACTAAGAATACAACACGAAAAACAAAAAATAAGAAGTTTATTATATCTAATAATAATTCGATTATAAAAATAGAAATGAAAATTAATAGTTAATAGCTTTACTGAGAATAGTGAGAATACATTCGAATTGTTTTGTTAGAAAATTTATAAATTTATTGGTTAATAGGAAGCTCCCAAGAGTTACATTTTAACAAAGTTACATTTTAGATTAGCCTGAGATTAAGACACAATGTTCAGATATTATAAAAACGAAATAATTGATAGTTGAATATCATGTTAGCGCGTAAAAAATTTATATTTTGGAAAAATGTTGGTCAACACAAGTGCATTTTCATAATTTCATTCAGCCAGTTAATAATATGATTATGCGAAATAATTATTTCAAAGCTCCCATTAAATTTTAACAAAAAGCTAAAAATTAAATGTTAGAGAAAACATAAGAATGAAGTAATTTGAATATTTGCAAACAGCTATAAGAATAAAAATTTGCAAGCTCAGCAGCACATCTGTACAAACATTTGGACAGTGGCAGTAATTGTTTTCTTAATAGCAAAATGGGATCAGACTCATAGTATTTTAATAAAAGTGAGAGGAAAGTTGCTGGTACTGAATAAGTACTGTTACAACAAAGATACATATTTGTGTTCAATTTGTAATATGATGGATGAAGAATCCTTACTGCATTTTGTTACTGTTACTGTCTGTTAGCATTGTTAGTATGTCCTGTTTTAAAAGAATTTCCAAATACAGTGCCAATGAATTTAAACAGTGCCAACCAGATACAATGGTTCAACAAGACCTATTAAAGCTCTTAAATGGTAAAGAATGGTCTAAATAGATTTATACGTCAAATTAGCCTGACATTATAGACAGTTTGTAATAAACTGCTTAATTATTGATACTGATTAAAAATGTCTAATTATTATTTCTATTTACTTTTCTATTACGCAATAATTTGTTTATTGCGTATTCCAATTTTGATTGTATCTTTTATTAAGTATAAATTAAAACTTATTTATTTTGTTAATCAAGAAGTCAATATGTTTATTCTTAAATAATTTACTACTAAAATCTTTATTTGATCAATTTGTTTTAACTTTCACTCTCATTCTCATTTAGAGAAGTGGAATTTTGTTTTTCTTTCTTTCTTTTGCTTCATTTCAGTTTTTATATTTTATTTCACTTTATAGATGTTATCAGAAATATTTTCCATGATAGTCTGCTGCTTTTTGTGGTTTTGAGCGTTTTGTCAACCGGTTTTGGGCGTTCGCCCATCATCAGGATCATCAGATGCAAACTATCATGATGTTTTACTCCAGGTCTAGAGCCGTCGAGTTAAGTGGCGAAACAGGGCCACCTCGTAAAGGATGCAGTAATACTAAATGCTGTGCTCTGACGGTCTTGATGAAAGGAGGTGAAGCCTGCTATATACCCTGGGGTCTTCCCACGCTGAACTGGAGAAGATACCTTGGCCACAATCGATGGCAGTGCGCGCTTAAAAACATGACGTCTGCACTAAGGTTCTGCGCATCATTTCCCTTGTAACCGACCCATCTGGAACTTACGCGCGTATCAACAGGAACCCTAACAATACAGTCCTAAACTGAGAGTGGGCACTCACGGCTACTTATATACTTATTTTCACATGTTATTAGGCCCACACCCATCGCTGATCACTAAGATTACGTCATCCATATTCGTAGAATGTATTACCTCATGAGTAGTATGTAGAACACCTAGTGGATAGGAAACCCCTAGCGGTGAGTAAGTGAGAATGTACTCATAATTAGCCTCTGCGCCTTTGCATAAGTGGTTGGAGAAGAACATCAGGCTCTACTCAGTAGAGATGCTGACGCTTCAGCACCGTATCCGCCACCGCAAAGCGGATTTGGTGATGACACCGGATAGGGATAGAATTTTGACTCTAGTGGCGGAGGTGTGGGTCCGGAGACCTTGGAACTATGCCATACGCGCTCATAATAATACGTTCATCAAAGTTACCACTTCCTGATGGCGAACTGAAGAGTCATGGGCATTTCAACTGAGTGGAGCGCAACCCAGTCACTTATGCAAAGGCGAAAAAGCCTAGTTGTGAGAACATTCTCAGTTATTAACCGCCAGTGGTTTCCTATACCCTAGGGGTCCTACATTCTACTCATGAGGTTCTATATTATGACGTAATCATAGTGATCAGAGATGGAGTGTGGGGGGCTAGTAACATATGGAAATTAATATATAGTAAGCCGTGGGTGCAAACTATTATTTCGGGGACTAATATCGTCGGATCGGTTTTGCGATAGCGGATTAATCGAAGATTAGCAAGGATCGTACAAGCTCACCCGACTTTAGCTTCTGTGTGATGGCCTAGTGCACGCCTCCTTTGGCACCGCTGGAAGGAGGCTTCGATCTTGAACTCGGATGGGCTAAGTGCAGAAAGCCTATAGAACAATGGTTTATGCACGCGAAAGTGCTCTACCTTCCCAGTGTGGGTGCACTACCAAAACCCTACCCAGGAAAACTACCCCTAATCTACGGAACACTAGCTTGAAACCGTTTTTCACTTTATTTCGGGTTAGGTCCTTACTGCGTCCTACGGGCTTCTCTTCTCGTCTCATTCGTTACCTTTCCCGGTCGAATTTTTTGGAAACCAAAGAAGAATTCCCAAAGAGAAACAAATCCATTAAAAGACATAAGAACTTTCTCCGCACATAACAGTCAAAGAAAGACAATATACACCAAAACTAAAGACAACACCCCATAGAACAAACAAACCAATTTAGTATATAACTGCAAAAACTACTATTTCATTGAAACACTCGATATTTGAATGTTAACTCCTTCCCATAACCTCAAAAATTAATGTAAATAAGTTAGAAATATCTATTGATTGGCATCATATTATACTTACATATCAAATTATTATTATTATTATTTAGTACACTTACCGCAGGCACTTGTCTTTATATTGATCTAGAACTGAGTTCCAGAGGCATGGTTTCAACTCACACTCACTATTAAAACTTGCATTTCACCGTTTATCCAAGTTATGACGCATCCATAGGAAAAGTACCAATGCCGAGTCAGCAGAGGCTGATTTCATATAAATAGACACCGACCAGCAGGCAGGCAGTTCTCAGCTCACCACCAGACCGTTCGCATCTAAGTTCTTACTTCCAGTGCATTATATTATTGTGTTAAACTATTAGAGTAACTTGTGTATTGTCTTTAAATTATAATTGTAACTTCATATTAAATAAATCTTTTTAAAAAGAGGCTTCCGGGTTCTTGTGACTTAACTGGCGCCCGAACAGGGACTGCGAAGGCTCAAGTCGAATAGTGCGACCATTTGTCTCACAGTGCGACCATTTGTCCCACATCCAAAGAAGACTAGAAGCTCCCACATCAGTGGCTTATTCGCAGCTCTCCACCTACAGGAACCAGGACCATCCTCAGACAACCGAAGAACAGCAAGCTGGCGAGTCAACAAGCACGCAAATCTGTAAGTAGCTCATCTATCCTCAAACCATCTAAATTAGTTATCCCAGAAATGGCCCAAATTAATTATAAAATATCCAAAGAAGACTATGACCACATTCCTTATTTCGATGGAAACCCCTCGGAGCTAGCGTTCTTTTGCGACATTGTCGAGAGTGCCTATGCCTCCGTTTGCGCAGAAAATATAGCAGAAAGAGATTATAACCATAATATCCTGCTCATAAAAGTGAAAAGTAGACTAGTAGGACCCGTTAGGAATATACTCCTCTCCAACAACGTAGACCACTTATTAAACTTACTGCGGTACTTAAAAGAAAGTTTTGCCGATTCAAGGTCTTACGAGATACTAAAAGATGAAATTTTCCAGACTAAAATGCATGCCAGAGAGTCTCCCATTGACTTCGTCAATAGGATACAAGAATTGTGCAATTTGGTTTATATCCGACTCAAACTAGACGGACTTACCGTGGACACACTAAAACAAATTATGACAAGAGTGGACAAAGAAATAATTTTTCATATTTATAAATGCTTGCCTCCTACCTTAAGCAACCATATTATGATCTTTGACCCCAGTACTCTGGATGAGGTCCGAAATGTTATCTACAATAAGTGCTCGTTCATCGTAGCTAATTTAAATTCCTCCGGTCCTAAGAGGCCTAACCAGCCCTTCAGAAAACCGAATCCTTACAACCAACCCCAACAGTCTTACAGACAGC
This sequence comes from Triatoma infestans, assembly GCA_011037195.1. Lineage (NCBI taxonomy): Eukaryota > Metazoa > Arthropoda > Insecta > Hemiptera > Reduviidae > Triatoma > Triatoma infestans. Next base: position 31,247 of record JAAEAF010008075.1, read on the forward strand.
AATACTCTTACAGACCAAGCCCACAACACTTTGTACCAAACGTCCCCAGGGCTCCAGCCCCTAGCTATCACTATCCACCAATTGAATATAATCCCAGGCCTATAGAACAGACACCGCAAACTTCTCTTTACCGCCAAAGACCGCAGCCGCAACTGCAACAACCTCAACGACCAAATGTCGGACAATCCTACCATCCTAATCACCCAAACAATCCTGAACACCCCTTTAATCGACCCAGACTACCTCCTGGCTACTTTTCTCAGAACACGGTATCTATGCGTACTGCAGGCAGACCCAGGTTCAAAGATTACATTTCCCCTCACGAACTAACTCACTGCCAAAATGACGATCAACCTGAAAGGTACTCGGAACCAGACAAGGCTTACGAAAACAGACTTTCCCGCCTAGAGAACTCCCTAGACAAAATAACGGAAAAGTTTGATCATTTTTTAGACGTTGGCCACGGGAGCCAAGAAGGCCCCCCGAATTCAACCTAAACCTTGTAAACAAATCATTACCTCACTTTATAGATAAATCCGGCTTAAAATGGCTAATAGACACCGGTTCTTCAGAAAATTACATTAACCCAAATGTGGTACCTGCTAACGACCTATTATTAAAAGATCCCTTCATAATCTCAACTCCCGCAGGAAAGAAACACGGAGAAACATCATGTAAATTTAATATCCTAGAAACCTTTAATGTAAACCTCCAAACCAAATTTCACCTATTCCCCTTTTCAGACAGATACGATATTTTATTAGGCCATAAAACAATGCAAGAGCTCGGTATAGCATAGACTTAAATAATAACATCCTTTCCTATCCTCAAGGTACCATTCCCCTAGAATTCACCCTTAAACCCCCGGACAACGATCCAAATATAATCACCTTAGAGCAAGGTGTCAACTTTATTGAATTTCCTGTAAAAAATAAAGAATTAAAATACGGTCTAATCAGCGAAGATATAAAAATTAATGATAAATGTACGGTAAAAGAAGGACTATATAGCATTAATAATAATAAAATTGTGTGCGAAGTCGAATCCAAAGAAGTAATGGCCATTTGCCCCGAACCGATGGATATTGACGAACCGCAAGAAATTTGTACAGACATCCCCGACATAGTAATGACCAATTGTCCCGAAATGTCCGGTGATCCTGTCGCAAATGAAATAAAAAAGGAAATCCCCACTTTAATTAGAACTAATCACATGAATAAAGAAGAAAAGGAAAAAATAACTAAAGTACTTCAAGAATATCCCCAAATAATAAAAAGAGAAAATGATCGCCTAAGTTCTACCGATCTCTTAAAACATAAAATAAGAACCACCGACGAAAACCCCGTATACACCCGAAACTATAGATACCCAGAAATTTACCGGAAAGACGTACAAATTGAAATTGACAAACTATTAGAAAACAAAATCATACAGCACTCAAACTCCCCCTACAACAGCCCAATTTGGGTGGTACCAAAGAAACCAAACGCCTCAGGAAAAAAGAAAATAAGAATGGTTATAGACTACCGGAAACTTAACAGCAAGACAGTCGAAGATAAATTCCCCCTTCCTAACATCGAAGACTTATTCGGTAAAATAGGACGCGCGACTTACTTCTCCGCGATCGACTTAGCTTCAGGGTTCCATCAAATCGAGATGGACCCCCAATCAGTCCCCAAGACAGCATTCTCTACGGAAAACGGACACTACGAATTCTTACGCATGCCCTTCGGTCTTAAGAACGCTCCCCCCACTTTCCAAAGAGCAATGAATTCCCTCTTTTCGAGGATCCCTAACGTACTAGTATACATGGACGACATTATAATTTTCTCAGACAATCTAGACGAACACATAAAACACCTCAAGACTGTTTTCGAGAGACTAAAACAACACAACCTAAAGATACAATTGGACAAAACGGAATTCTGTAATAGAGAACTACTCTTTTTAGGACATATTATCTCGGACAGAGGCATACAAGCAAACCCGGCCAAACTAGAAGCAATTGCAAACTTTCCTCTCCCTAAAACGGAAAAACAAATCAAGCAGTTCCTTGGACTTACTGGCTATTATAGGAAAATGATTAAAAATTACGCTAAAATAGCTAGACCACTGACTCTCGCACTCAGGAAAAACAGAACCTTAGTGATTGACGACGACTACAAAAAAGCTTTTGAAACCCTTAAATCCCTTTTACAGAACAGTCCTATCCTACAATTACCTGACTTTGAAAAACCTTTTATCTTCACTACAGACGCTTCCAATTACGCTGTCGGAGCAGTCCTATCCCAGAACATCGACGGAAAAGACCTTCCCATTTCCTTTGCCTCCCGTACATTAAATAGACAGGAAGAAAACTATTCCACCATAGAAAAAGAACTACTGGCCATAGTTTGGGCCTGCAAACATTTTAGACCATACATCTACGGACGTAAATTTACTATACAGACTGACCATAAACCTTTACAATGGCTACACAATCTAAAAGAACCAAATTCTAAGCTCATACGATGGAAACTACAACTGGCAGACTTTGACTTCGACGTCAAGTACGTACAGGGAAAAACTAACGTAGTAGCAGACGCACTATCACAAAACCCACCAGAGGAACAACACCTTAACGCCTTAGAAACCTCTTCTCCAAATCCTGAAGAAATCCTAACCGAATTCCTCTCAGCCCCTTCACCTGAGAATAGCGACGACATCCTAGAAGATCTAGCCAGAGCCCTTAACATTACCGCTGAAGACGACAACGAAAACACTACCGCCGAAAACGAAAACATTAACGCCGAAGACGACAATGAAAGCCTACAAACGCAACACTCCCAAGAATCCTCTAACAGCCAAATTAAAATAATTGACGACAAAACACGCTGCATCAACGTGGAAAAATTCCAAATTGTTCTAACCCGAGGCAACCCCGAGACGAAAATTCCAATCGACAGACCGTTTAACAAAACACGGTACAACTGGTACACCAGGTACCCATACTCTAACGACATAGACGAATACTGCCTAGAATACTTACAACCGAATCATACGTACGGCGTCCTGTGTTCCCCTCCTATAGAAAACTCCATTGACGAACAGATATACGACCAAATCTTTGTTTACCTGTCCAATATAATAAAAGACAAATTTCCGACAGTCAAACTCAAACGATACTACACCAAAAGACTGGACATAACAGACTCCTCGGAACAGGAGGAAACTATTCAAAATTATCATGTCGGCAAAACCGCACACCGTGGTATACATGAGGTGTACAGAACCCTAACCAAACGTTACTACTGGCCCAAAATGCTCGAACAGATAACAAAAGTAATCAACAACAGCTCCCTTTGTAAGGAAGTAAAATACGAGCGCAGACCGATACGACAAGTTTATGAAATTACCCCTACTCCTTCCAAACCTTTCGAGAGACTACAGGGAGACATACTACACTACAACGGGAAGCAAATCTTTACACTCATTGACTGTTTCTCCAAAAAACTATACGGTTATCCAATTAGAACCTCCTCTGCTCACGAAATCGTTACCTCTCTAGAACACTATCTAAGTCTATTCCCTTGCCCTAAGACAATTCAATTTGACAACGGAACAGAATTTAAAAACGGACTAGTGGAGAACTTTCTAAAATACAATAACATAGACACCCACTTCACTACCCCAAACCATTCGGACTCCAACGGACTAATAAACAGAGCCCACTCGACACTAATTGAAATTCTAAATATAATCAAACACGGAAAAGACTGCACCCTCAACAAAATTCTAAGACTAGGACTAATAGCCTATAACAACGCCATAGTTTCTAACCTCAAAATGACACCAAACGACATCACCTTCGGCATACAAACTACCACGTACGCACAAGACCTGGTTCTAGAACAGAAAGTTAAAGAATACCATGAAGATAGGGAATTGGTAGCCCGCGCTATTAAAGAAATTATCGAGAAAGAAAAAGAAACACGGACTAACAGACTAAACCAGACCAGAGAAAATATCGAAATTCCGGAAGGCGAAGTTTACATACGAGACAAACAATACAGCAAAGCCAAGCCAAAGTTTAAAAGGGGAAATTACTCTCAGAAAACTAAATTAGTAACCACGCAAAGGAAATCCTTTAAAGTGCATCCTAATCTCTTAAAAAGACCTAGAAAGTTTACACAACAAACTCTTCCTGTTACAGATAAGAACAATGACTCACGCATCCTGCATGCTGACGGCAATAATACAAACACTACAACTGCTGACGGCGGGGAATGTAGCTTCCAGCCTACAGATAACAGATCTGAGTCAGGGCCCGGGAATTCTAGCCGTGGCTCTTAACCCAGTTTACGTCTTAGACAGATACTATACTTTTATACACGTTACTGACGTACAACTAATAGATATTGAATTAGATAAAATTTATCACATTATTGGCACTACCTATCAGCACAACCGGACAGCACAGATAAAATCACTCTTTAAATATTATCACTATCTTCGTAACAAACTAGACCATTTGACAGTTAATAAATCTCGGCCTAAACGCGGACTCATTAATGGCCTAGGCAAAGCCATTTCCTGGTTAACCGGAAACATGGACAGTGACGACAAGGAACGATACGACAAAGTCATCAACACTATTGAACGAAACGGTTTTCACCTCCAAAACAACCTAAGAACCCAAATGGCAATAAACAAGCGAGTAATTGAAGAATTCAATCACGATATACAAATTATACGAACTAACAATGACAAAATGACAACCTTCTTCTCCAACCCTATAATTAGCCAGGTTGAAATAAATCAGCAATTCAATTCGATTCTCCTTAACCTGGTCCTTATCGCCAACCATATTGACGACATGGAAAACTCTCTGGATTTCTGCAGATTAAACACCATACATCCTAGCATTTTCTCTCTTACAGATCTTGAGTCAATACAAAAATCCCACAATATAACGTTCGTAACAGCGGACATCGAGGCACTTTGGCAATTAAGCAGGGTACGCTGCTCAATAAAAACCTGGAATATCTACTACTTCATTAGCGTCCCCCTAAAAACCTCTTCCTTCGAAACGTACTTCCTCTTATCCTACCCTGTAGAAAAAGACAACCACCTTATGACAGTGCACGTCCATCCACCTTTGGTCCTACACCTCCAAGATGAGTTATTTACAGCCACCTGTGAGGATATCAACGGTGCAATGTACTGCCACAACAAGACCAGCGTCCAGGACGACTGTATTCGACAAATTATAACCAACATCAACCTCTCAGCCTGCAAGACAGTCTACACGTCAAGCGCGCCCTTTATTAAGTATATCCCGCTTGTAGACCACTTCCTAACGTTCAGGACTAACAGGATCGTGGTAAGCAAAGACAGCCGTAACGACACCATATTTCTAACTAACACCAGCCTGGTAAAATTATCTAAGGACGAAACCCTACTTGACAGTAAAGCCATGCCTGTATATAAAGACACAAAAAGCAAATTGATTTCTACACAAGTATTTGCTCATACCAGCACGAACATATCCTTTGAGGATCTACACAAAATCAACCTCCGAATGGAACCGCTGGAACACCTGGAGGAGACACCCAGCAGTTCCGCAACTATCTACTACTACAGCATAATGGCGATAGCCCTCCTATTATTACTATGTTCCTCATCATGCTTTTACTATGTCTATAGAAGGAAACTGAATCCACAGCAAGGTGGAACCCAGCCACAAACCATGCCTCTACGGCAAGCACCAACCTCTGCCTACCCCGGACTCTCATGCCATTTGTCGCAGGAGCTCCAAACTTAAGGAGGGAGGAGTTATGACGCATCCATAGGAAAAGTACCAATGCCGAGTCAGCAGAGGCTGATTTCATATAAATACAGCCACCGACCAGCAGGCAGGCAGTTCATAGCTCACCACCAGACCGTTCGCATCTAAGTTCTTATTTCCAGTACATTATATTATTGTGTTAAACTATCAGAGTAACTTGTGTATTGTCTTTAAAAGTATAATTGTAACTTAATGTTAAATAAATCTTTTTAAAAAGAGGCTTCCGGGTTCTTGTAACATAACTTGGATGGTATCTTTATTAAATTAACATTGCCTCAACGCTGACAATAAGTGGGCAGAATTTGAATGCAAAAAAGGATTCAAATATATGAAAGTTGTACATCTAGTTGAGTGTGTGTTGTTGATTTAGAAAGATAAAAGATAATCTTGGAACTGGTTTCAAGAAAATCGGTGGAAAAAACTGAAAAATACTTTCATTGCAAGGATACTTCCGGTGAATTGAGTTGATCCAACCTTTATAGTCGTGGTCTCTGATAAAACAGTTCATTGAAATATCAAGATTATTGCGTATTTCCTATTTTACATTATGGTTACTGTCAATGGGGTGATCTTCGGAATATGTGACAACCGGTACACCTAACCTAACCCTGGACAAAATATGAAGTTATTATTAAAAACAACCGACTACTTTAATTAATGAACTTTCTAGAAGAAAACCTATTAACTACCACTTTACTGAATAGTCACAAATGGTTACAATGATTTTCATTTTAAACTTGAATTATGTGATCTATATTTCAAAAAAAATGCTATTTCAAATGGTTTCTCGGAGTACTTTGAGGTTGATTATAGTTTTGTTGAGATGGAGAGAAGCGCTGCCTGGTGAGCCATAATGCAGTCACATTTATTAGTTAGCTTCTAAGTCCTAAAAACCAACAAGTACCAATAAGTTATGGCTCCCTAACACTTATAATGTGTATCCTATTATTGAATGAAACATGGTATTTACTAAATTCCACGTTTGAAGACAATTAATCAATTGACAGTTGGTAACAATTGACAGTTGGTAACAATTGACAGTTGGTAACAATTGACAGTTGGTTACAATTGACAGTTGGTAACAATTGTAGTAAGAGAAAGTGGTGCGAGTGTTTCACATGTCAGAGAATTGTGTGAGCGGCTACAGATAATGGTCAAATTCTCTCTAGCGCAAATATCACTCATCTTTGAGAAATATTTTCCAGTTTTTCCCGCTTTTCTCCGTGTGAAAGTGGCGTCCTTCTCCAGTGCCATTTCAATAGAAGAAATACATATTCAGTATTTTATCCGTCGTAGCATGCATATTTCTAGTTTATCTGACCGGTTTGCCTAAAATATCTGAAAAAAAGAAAACTCACTGGAAGTTTCCAAACTGATCACTACCACCGCTTCTAACACGCAAGCTTCAGTCAAAATTATCAACCGGAAGTGCTGATTCTTTTTTATTTCTAGTTTTCGTGATATTCTCGAGAACAGCTCCAATGATTTTCTTTAAAATTCTTACGCCATCTACACACAAAAATATGTATCACTTTCATTTAAAAAATTTCCTGAGAAAATAGATTTTTTAGAGGGGGGTTCTGGGGGTACAGTAGCGTTGATTTCTCTAAAGCACCACTTCAGTATACAGGGTGTCCCAAGCTATGTAGATAACGACTTTTTCTCGGAAACTAAGATAGCTAGAAAAAAACTAAAAAATACGTGACGCCCTAGTTTTTTGTTAGTGATTTGCAAATTTGTTTTGGTGCTTCCAGAAGCGAGATACAGGCACCAACTTCATTTTTTTCAAATGGGGAGGTGTGGTTTTTTATTTAAGAAATAGATTCCTCTTTTTTTGCAAGAAAAATTTACATGAACGGTTTTTTCTTTGAGCGATATTTTACAAGTTATGAATGAAAACATGATTCCTATAAGAAATTTCAAAATGATATTATAACGGTTTTTTGATTGAATAAGAAGAAAAGTACTATTTTATTATAAATTTTACTCCTCATTAATTACAGATCTTGCTCGAACTGGCCTCCACCATTAGAGATGTATTTCTTTGGTCGTAAGGTACAATTGGCAGGAAAAAGCATGTGTATCCATGTGGGGACCAGGTTCGAGCAAGATCTGTAATTAATGAGGAGTAAAATTTATAATAAAATAGTACTTTTCTTCTTATTCAATCAAAAAACCGTTATTATTATCATTTTGAAATTTCTTTTAGGAATCATGTTTTCATTCATAACTTGTAAAATATCGCTCAAAGAAAAAAAACCGTTCAAGTAAATTTTTCTTACAAAACAAATAGGAATCTATTTCTTAAATAAAAATCACACCTCCCCATTTGAAAAAGTGAAGTTGGTGCCTGTTCTCGCCTTTGGAAGCACCAAAACAAATTTGCAAATTAAATTTGGTTTTCTAACAAAAAACTACGGGGACACGTATTTTTTAGTTTTTTTTTCTAGCTATCTTAGTTTCCGAGTAAAAGTCGTTATCCATATTCCTTGGGACACCGTGTATATTACCAATATAATATTAATATACATTACAATGATTGCTAGAATTCCAAATTTGAAGAAAACCGGCTAACCGGAAGAGCGATTTTACAGAGTAGGTTTTTGAGTTTTCTTTGGAATTTTCTGGAAAACGAACAGATACAAACCTATCACTTTTATTTGCACTCCTTTTTTGTATGTTATTAGGTGGTACTGGGTAATCTAAAACGTTAAAATTAAATGTTGTGTTTGTTTAATATATTACTGGCTACAATGTAGTCATTCTCTACCTGCCACTGTTGGTGGGATGGCACTTGTCCCCCACAAACAGTAAATTTAGGTTAGAACTTATGGGCAAAATTTTAAGTTTTATAAATTTGTATTGTATACATAATTGTATTAAGAGGAGCAAGAGTGTGTGTGTTTTAGCCAAATTTTTTCATTAACTATAACCATCAACCATCATGTATGTCCCACTATATAACGTGGCGTCATAAATGTTTTTATCTGAACTTTATTTTATATTTCTTTAACTTTCCTTTTACTGGAGAACATTCGGTTTGCATTTTAATTAAGCTGTACGCTACTAACTGAACTCTTAATCTAACTGTACTGTTGGCATTTCATGGCAACCCTCACTGACAAGTCAAGTTAAATTTGCAACTCCAATTTAAGTTTAGAATGTAGTATACATATATTTACTAGATTTCTAGATTAATTTATTTACTTATACATTTACATATATATAATACAGCGAAATAGATTACAATTTAATGAAATTACAAAGTTATACAACAGAGAGTAATTAAATAAATAATAATAATAATAATAATGAGTAATATTAAAAATCTGGTGTGGAACTTTCACACGGCTTATTCTTATTACAATTTAATAAAAAAGTTCTCCATAATTATTGTTACGTACACAAACGATTAGATGCGCTCACCATGAACCAGACGGTAGGGGGTATCCATATCTGAGTATAACTAGTTTGGCAGAGCGCCCTCTGTTGCAACTAACGCTTGTGGCGGCAATCTAAATTTTATATTCATACAGATCTCATTAATCCCCTCCCCAAGTCAGTTTTTCCTAAAAACTCTTTATAATCAAAGTTATGGAACACGTGTGTGTGCAACTCCATTGTAGTTATGGAACAAGTGTGTGTGCAACTCCATTCTATTTATGGAACACGTGTGTGTGCAACTCCATTCTAGTTATGGAACAAGTGTGTGTGTGCAACTCCATTCTAGTTATGGAACAAGTGTGTGTGCAACTCCATTGTAGTTATGGAACAATTGTGTGTGTGTTTGCAACTCCATTGCAGTTATGGAACAAGTGTGTGTGTGTGTGTG
>JAAEAF010008075.1:48366-83935 GCA_011037195.1 Triatoma infestans
AAGCCCGCCTGAAAAAATAGGCATTACTTTTTATTTCAGATAGTAGTAGTTATGCCTTAAAAGCCGATAAATACAATCTCTGCTCTCTTTATTTTACTTTCAATGTTAATGTCAACCCAAACATTTATTGGAAATACCAAATTTAATTCGTCAATTTAAATTGTAACGGTAGTAATATAAGCGTAAGTCGTGAAGTGTTTCACACCAGATCTCTAAATTCTTTTTTATTTTGTTTTTAACCTCTTTTGATCTTTAAGGATGAAAGTCAACCTTAGTTATAATTCCTTAAAGGGAAGTCGAGCTGTTGTGTCAATGATCAGTAAGGAATTAACCGTACAAACTTGGATTCAACTGATGAGTGGGGAGGTCTGTATACTACCCCTTGTTCTTACAGTCCACAAGGGTAGTTGAAATATTGAAGTAGAAGAGGAGGAGAAGAGAGTTAAGAGTGAGCGTGATGGTGGAAAAGAAAGAGATGGTAGAGCTGATTTGGAGGGTCGCGGAGGGATATGTATAAGTGAGATGGAGTGATATGGTTTTGTGTGTGTTAGAGAGCGATAGAATGTGCTTTTTGGATAGAGATAGAGTTTAGTTGAATGGCGGGGTGGGTGAATATATATATATATATATGCGTGGGTGCTTTTATATGGATAAGCGCTTGCGCCGCACCAATTGGAGGGGATACTAGACCGGCAGTACAGGCAGTCTGTCTCGGCCGGGCTACAGTACAGACCCATCCATACAGTGTCCGTTTGTTTCGGCCTAAACAAAACAAAAAAAATAACAATAAAATAAAGAAAGAAGAAAAATAACACAATAAAAATAATAAAATAATCTATAAAACATTAATAATAAGAAAATTATAAACAACTATCGATAATTTAAAGTTTCTCATGGTGACGCGCGGGCTTTGACCGGAAGTTCCTTTTTGTTTAGTTGAAACAAAAAAAAAGGGAAACAGGAGAAAATAAAAGCGGTAAAGACGGTAGTAGTACTTAATATTAAGTCCTTCAAATAAATACAGCAAATACTAACACTTACAAGTGTTAAGTTGGAGTAAATACAATTTTTGTTTTTATATTTTTTCTTTCAAATTTTTACTTTTTTATCCAGTTTTTTTTTATATTATTTAAGAATATTAAAAAAGACAAAAAATTCAATGTTGGATTAATAAAAAAAAAAATTCAGCCAAAAATTTATGAAAAACACCAGTGTTTTCCTGATATTCTAAACATAATCACTAGTGAACTTGAATAAAAAGAAAAGTGTATTTTAATTTTGGAATATATATCTATTGTTTATTTATTTGTTATCACTTGTTCTTATCAACAATATAATCAAGATGTTCGTCATGATTAATGGATATGTACACTCTGGTAAGTTTGGTTATTTATTTATTTATTTTTTATTGTTTTGTATGATTAGTAAATTATTATTGAAGATATATTAGAAATAAATTTAGATAAGAATGATATGTTGGAGAGACTTCATCCAAGTATAACTAATAATATACAATAAAAAACGTTGACTTCACTTCTTTGTGTAAATAAAACATTTTATTATAGAAAAATGAAATAAAACTCGTTAGATCTTTGTTTCCAAAATGTAACCTGAATAAATCTCTGGATTGTTTAAGGTGTTACAGCGAAATTGGTGACATTTTCAAATTCTTTCTCCTCTCCTTTAGAGAAAAAAGAAAGAAGAATTTGCGTTAAAAAACAGGAATAGTCTGTTATGAAACAATCACAAGACTTTCCTTACTATAATTTATTTATCTGGGTATTACCCAATTACAAATTTATTTATCTGGGTATTACCCAATTACAAATTTATTTATCTGGGTATTACCCAATTACAAATTTATTTATCTGGGTATTACCCAATTACAAATTTATTTATCTGGGTATTACCCTATTACAAATTTCAGATATAACCGAAAAGGAGCATGTGGCCATCTAAAACGTAATTAGGCAAAAAATACCGCGCTTATAGTAAACCGATATTCTTCAAAATCGAAATTTCGCCAACATATTGAATTCTTATTATTAATATTATATAATCGTAAAATATAATGCGCTGTTACTTTAGAGTATGTCTAATTTCACCATCTCCCCGAGAACACCCGCAAAAATGTTTTACATTAAAAGCTAGGCTGAGTAGGTTCTCTTTTTAAAATTTGAATTAATTCATTACAGAAAGTTAAAGAAAATCGTTAAAACCTTTTTCGAGAAAATTGCAAAAAACTGAAAAATCTGCACAGTATAATGGTGCTTTTGATTGGCCAAGTTTGACCAAAATCTTTTGCCAAATAGCACCTGAACGAAACATAAAGTTTCCATGTTTCATAAGATACACACACACACACACACACCTACACAGATCAATATCCAAAAAACTTATTCGAACTCAGGTGACCTTAAAATATGTATTTTTAGTGAAACCTCTATTTCCAAAATTTGGCACAATTGTAAAGCAGTAAGATAAAGTAAAAACCATATTGCCATTAATCTTTATGGAGTAAAAAAAAACTATTAGATAGAATAAAGCTTTTCTCTAAAGTGCTATCGTTTTATCGTCTATATAATATTAATATGTATCTAATGTATTGCCAGAATTCCGAGTTTGAAGAAAATCGATTTACTCTAATTACTTTTGTGTAGTGCTTGCAGGTGGATGTGTTTGATGTATGTTTGTTGGTAGCTGGCACGGGAGGTTTTGAAAGGGTGCAATAATTTTGAGAAATATTAGAATAAGTTAGTGAGTTAGGAAATACAATTTAACCATTTTAGGAACAACTAATTTACGGACTAGATAGATTTTTATACATACATGCGAGATAAATAAAGTATAACTAGAATAGATAAACGGACAGGGTGACAGTGAGAACACTTGTTGAAAATATAACGATGCGACGCGATCGAGACGACTTGCTTGTATGTGTCTCTGAGTAAGACTACTTGAATGTAACTGTAAGACTGACTTTCTCTTGGTCTCTTATTTATACTAGATCGCCGCATTCCAATGGGATCTTTTACTATAGAGTTTGGCCAAGTGCTTTGTCTTCCAATAACGGTTTCTCATCCTTTTGCTAGCAAACTGTCCAGTATTTGCCTCTAAACTCATTTTTTTAATATAATTTTCTGCTTTTGGCTTCCATCACATTTGTCTAATTATATTTCCGGATGCAACTACACCCAAGAAATCAATTTTCCCGGATGTTTCAAATAAAAATGATAGGTATTTATGTGCGTAGATGGTAGACAAAGTTTATAGAAAATCGTTGGAGCCGTTTGTTGCGGTGTCTGATGCGGTGATAGCAACCTAAACGAATGCCAAGTTTGACCTTCCTGCGATTTTTCATTTTTGAGATATTCCGTTAACTCTCTCTTTCCCTCCCAAAAACCCACTTAAATGAATTTTCCCGGAGAAATATTTCAAATAATAGAAGGCAAGAAAATTATCTGGAGCATTTTCTAGAAAATGGCAAAAACAGACAAAATCTGTTCAGTAAAGTGTTACTTCCGGTTGACCGATTTTGATCAAAACCTTATTGTCAGGTCCCGTGCTAGCACTTAGCCTAAATATCAAGTTTGAACGAAAGGCGTTTTTCTGTTTTCTAGTTATGCCACACACGCACGAACACACACTCTTACTTGCAGTAAGAGAAAGTTAATAAAAACAAACTAAAAATTAGCTTTGTTAATCCTCTTTATGTCAACAAGATCATGTGAAGATCCAGAACTTGGTGAGGATTTAACATTAGTAATTTTACTTTCTGTTACTGTTGAAAGAAGTAGTGGAAGTAAGTTATTTCAAAATTAGTTTCTATTAGAAAAAATGCAAAATTTAGAGTTATTTCCTTAATCACCAAAATATATATTTTTTTATTGTAGATTTTGTGTTTATCTATGTTTGTACGGACAGTAAAAAAACAAAAAAAACAGAAGGTTCAAAACTGGATAGTATGTATAACATCAGACGCTCCGACAAGAAATTTTCTCTCGTACGACTTTACAGATTCGTAAAGTCGACATTATTCAAATTTCGTGCGACTTTACCGAATGGTTTATTTTTTCATTTCCAACGATTTCCTTAAATTTATTATTTACTAATATGAATCAGGAAGGCGGTTGGTAATTCCGTTGAAGGATCTTGAAACAATCCTTCATGTTAATGATTGAATTTTTAGCTATTTCCGTTTTTGGTTTATGCTGAGCATAAACACACATACGCACAGAGACCAGTTTTGTTGAACACCGTTTTTGAGGCCCTTTTTGGCGAAAACTAATTTTCCAAGATTTGCAAATTACTTCCTGTTCTAGCAGTAAGAGAAAGTAAAAAAAAAAACGGCTGTTGAACATTTGTTTTACGATTTTCTCTTACTGCACTTCAATATAAAATATAAATGATAAGTTTTCATCATTTTAGAATGTAACTACGAATTTATTAAACATTTAGTTGTTCTTAACAATTCATAAAAAAAAAGAAAAGCCGGAAGTGGAACATACCACTTGACTTTCCTGACACCAGTTACAACAATTGCATAAATAATAGCAGACTTTAAAGTGCCTACATACTAACACAGACAGGTAGAGAAGTGATTATATTGTAGCCTATTAGAGGTGCACCAAAAAACACTGAACCAACTGCATAACAGACTATATTTCGGGGACCACAAATCCCAGAAAACTGCGAATTATTTTCGAAAAATGTTTCAAATAAAAGTGACACGATTATATCTGTGTAGTTAACACACTAAATTTAAAGGAAATCGGCATAGAACTTTTCGAAGAAATTCCAAAAACCTCAAAAACCTATTCTGTAAAGTCGCAATTTCGGTTAACCGACTCTTGCAAATTTGGAATTTTAGCGACGCTAGTGATGGATATTAATAAGTGGTACTGTATTGAAGTGGAACTTCATATGGAAGGTTGACGTCATTGTTCCCCCTGAACTCCACAAAAAATCAATTTTCCTGGGAAAATGTTTCGAATCAAAGTGTTTGAGATTCATTGGTCCGGGTAGTATCTGAAGTTTAAAGTAAAGAGTTTTAAGCCGTTCACGAGAAAATCGTGAAAACTGAAAAAATATATTCAGTATGAGCGCACTTGTAGTTGATGAATTTTGGCAGCAACCATTGTGTCGAATGAGGTGGCAGTCACTAAAGCGAACACCATGTTTGAGCACTTTTTTGTTTTTGAGATAGTTTGTTCGCACAAACACAGACATGTACAGACTATTCGCCGAACACACCTTTTTCGTACTCAGGGGACCTCGAAACATGAATTTTCGGTGAAAATTTAATTTCCAAAATCTACATGTAAGAGAAAGTAAAAATATGAATAAGGTAGTTTGTGTGGTCAGTTTTGGATTGCAGGACTAACTAACTCTCTGATTATTGCCTACCGAACAGCACTCTATTAGTCCCCAACTGAACATATTGTCAGTTTAGACTTCCAGCTAACGTCACAAATCAGTGCCCCGCAGAAGGTCGTTTAATATAATTTTTTCCAGCAATATATTTCAAAGAAAAATTGTAGATTTATATGTGTCTTCAGAAATAAGAGAATTTGTAAGCCTGAAGAATATCTTTTGGAATAAAAATGTTCGAGAATACCCCCCCCCCCCATACACACAAATAAATGAACAATATCGAAAACTTATTTTGTAAAGTCGCAATTGATTTTCCATCAAACTTGGAACTACAGCGGGCCAAATTGTAGTTGATACTACTAATTAGGAACTCCAGTTTCATTAGTTGCGAGGTAGTTACAATTTACATAACAACTATAAATGTAATTCCTTTAAACATTGCATGCTAACGGCACAGATATATACCTGTCGCATTTATTTGTATGATTTTTCTGAAAAAATATATTTTACAGGAGCTTGTGGGAGCCAGGTCAGTTAGGTGTAACTTTAAATTGCCGCTACAAGGCTTGTTGGTTGTGACAGTAGGCGCCCACAGAGTCCACTCAGTAATATGTATAAATGTCTAACCCCTATCACTTTTTCTTCCATTTCAATTAAACGTTTGTAAACTGCATTTTTAAAGAAAACTTATTCCACAAAGAGAAAGTCGTGTGAGTTTTTCACAATAAAATTTGAGAAAAAAAATAAAATAGAAATTATGGGTTTTACATCTCGATTTATTTGTTTATCCAAAATGACCTCCTTTCAGATACAATATTGAGATTTTTGTTAAAGTTGTTATTGTAGAGAAAATTGTTTGAATATTCCAAGAAAAGGCGCAGTTTTTTCCTAATTAATTTGCAACTAACAATGAGATAAAATCTTATATTTTTCCAAATGAAAGCTTCCTAATTAAACAGTTTTTCATATACTTCAATATTTTTATTGCAATTATCGAAAAATATCTTTTATTTTCAAAAATGTTAGAACCATTATACGAGGTATATAAAACGCTATAAGCTTTGAAATACAACGAGGAGCTTAATTAAGTTTAATTAATATTTTTTCTTTTTATGAAAGAATAATTATTTCATAATTTCCCTTTAATTTCATTAGAACGCTTCATTAAAGGTGGTTATTTTTTTTTTTTAATTTAAACATCAGAATTATTTTTTTTAATTTATTTTCATTTTTATGTAGATCTTATGCAAATTTGAAAAAACTTTTCTGTTTTTTTTTACGTTCTCTTACTGCTGGGAGTTTCTGTAAGAGAAATTATTGCGGTCGTGATCACAAATTTTTGAAATTGAACTTCTAGCGGGAAAACACCTTGTAAGGGCCTTTAAAAAAACAAAGAAGGAAAAAAAAGAATCTGACGTGAAACACTGTTACTTTCTCTTACTCTAATTATTAATGACGAGAAAATTGCGAGGTTACAATGTTTAGTTGGGATGGCCATGAAAATGGGGTTGGGGATTTTACTTGTATAGCTGAGAGGCCTTATGTAAAAACCAAGGAAGCTTGGTTGTAATATAAATTTAAACTCACTGACAGAACCCCTCAAAAATCAATTTTTTCAAAGTGATGCATTTATTTCTTTGCAGCAAGCATTCCAAGATTAAAGAAAATCGTAAGCGGTGGTAGTATCCAAACAGAGTACCAAGTTTGAGCTACCTGAGACTTTTCATTATTGAGATATTCTGTTAACAACCACAACCACACCCACACCCACACCCACACACACACACACACACACACACACATACACACACATTTTTTTTATTTATTTACAATTACCTTGTTTCTTCTCTTTATATTATATTTTAATTCAATGCATGTAGTGTATATAATACGGAGCATGCTGTAAAATAAACTCCTTCCCATTAGGGTTACTTTTGGGGGGGGGGGGAAACACACACACACACCATTCGCTAAAAACATTTTTTTTTCACATTCAGGCCCCCAACACATGTATTTTCGGTGAATACTCAATTTCGGAAATCTGGCACGATCGCAATACTTCCCTCTTACTAGCAGTAAGAGAAAGTAACAAGTTTTTAGCGAATGTTCTTTCTCTTCTGTCTGTCTCAATATCTCTCTCTCCTTATATATATATGTGTGTGGGTGTGTGTGTGTGTGTGTGGGTGTGGGTGTGTGTGTGTGTGTGGGTGTGGGTGTGTGTGTGTGCTTTCTCAAAATCGAAAAGTTGGAGGCAGCTCATATTGTATTTCCGTTTAAGTAGTAGTATCATATCTGAATCATAGCTTTCTGTCAAATCAGTGAACAGGGTTTTGTTTGTCACATTTTTCTCAGATACCATTCTTCAGTGGATTTTCATTAAATTTTGTATACTATTTGCAGTGGCTATAAAGCCAAATCCTGTGCAACTTTTTATCGGAAATGCATGTTTTGAGGTCCCCGGAGTAAGAAATAGAAATTGTTTTTAAGCGAATGGTCTGAACGTGTGTTTGATCGTGTATAGATGAACTTGGTATTATTCCAATTAGGTAACTACCGCTGCATCAGACATGATGGTTGAGGTTAAAATTCATCTGTCCGAAGTGCGACGTTACTGAATGTTTTGTTATTCTTCAGCTTATCGTGATCTTCTCGGAAATAGCATAATGGGTTTTTTAACGATTTTTATTCGAAATACTTTCCCGTAAAAATTAATTTTTGGGGGGAGGTTGTGTGGGGGGGAATAGTAATGTTAAGCTTTCCTCTAAACTACACTTCAATAGAATATACCTTTCTACCACCTACATAGTATTAATATTTGGAATTTTGCCGAAAAAGTTTACGAGTATAATGATTTGCTTTAATCAGAGATATTTTCCGTGATAGCCTACATCTTTTTGTGGTAATCGACTGGTTTCGGCATCACGATATCTTTATCAAACAGTGTAAAAACATAGACTTGCACAGAGTAAATTCAGTTGATACACTCACCTTTGCTCTGCGAAAGTCTATGTTATTATACTGTCTTGACTAAAACATCCTGATGATGGGCGAACGCCCGAGACCGGTCGATGACCACAAAAAGAAGCAGGCTTTCATGGAAAATATCTCTGATGCTTTCCAGCTCTGCGGAACCAACCACAACTATGGATTTGCTTTAAACTTGGTATGCTCAATTCTACAGGTAGAAACGTATCATTTTTAATTGAACCATTTTTTCAAAAAAAATTGAGAGTTTCGGGGGATTTGTGCGTTAAACTTCAAATGTTATATGTAGTTGGTTCAGTGTTTTTAGTGCGCTATACTAGGCCATAACAGAAATCACTTCTCTGCCTGCCAAGATTAGTATGTAGGGTACTTACCTCTTGTTATAGGTATACCGGCCAAGATTAGTATGTAGGGTACTTACCTCTTGTTATAGGTCTACCTGCCAAGATTAGTATGTAGAGTACTTACCTTTGTCAGGACATATTGTGTAAAATCTGAAGTTTGAAGAAAATTTGTCATTTTGTATATAATTGTATATTAACAGGAGTGAGGGAAAGTTGTTTGAGTGTTTCACACCAGATTTTTTTTTTTTTTAATTTTATTTTCTTTAACAAAGTAAAAGGTTATATTGTAGTTTGGGTGGTTAAAAGGGTCACATTTCTGGAGCCTGAAGAGAGTCACAAACAGAATCATCCGCAACAACTTAACCCTCCCTCGCACACAACAACCTCCATCCCAGTGTGATATGTACGGGGTTGCTCCTTGCCTTCTTGGCTAACTTGTGGTAATACTTGAGCTCCTTTACTTGTCTGTCTGCTGCGGCTGACACTCTAAACTAACAACATGCATGCACACAAACACACATACGCGTATCATACGTACACTTTGCTGGCACACACATACATAAGGGCATCGCTCATGTGCACACCACTGCCATCTAAATTGGTAATTTCTCCACTCCCGCTTTATGAAACACATGTTTCTTTTTGAATTTTTTTGTTTCTGTTTTAAATCTCGTCTTGATGGTAATCTCTACAGTTTATTATTATCTTCCATACTCAACTGTCTGTTCCTGTTTTAAGGGAAATTGAAAACAGACTTTCCGCTTGTTTTTTTTATTTTCTTATATGTCAAGCTTCTTTGATATTTTTAATATTCTGAGCGCCCTTCTCACAAATTGTTTTTCTTAAAACCATTTATAACTGAATATGTGGATGGGACCGAGGTTTTTTATCCGTCGTAGCATGCATATTCTTTTTGTTCCTGACCGGTTTCGGATTTTGATCCATCGTGAGGGCAAATTCACAAAGTTCGTGGTGAGAGGTCATTTCAACGCAATGTTTGTTTCTGAAATGTTTTGTTAACACACACGCACACACAAAACTATATACACGTATTATATATATATACAGACTGTTCGCTAAAAACATTTTGTCGTGTTCAGGGGACACAACATGTTTTTCCGGTGAAAATTCAATTTCAAAAATCTGGAAAATCTGACATAAATGTTTTTATATATATTTCATGATATTTTAATCTTTGTTTTTGTACAGACGTGAGGTGGCAGTGGTGCCCAAAGTGTCATATTCATACACAAATACAAAGATAAAATCACGTAAATCGCTGAATACATTGTGTACATAGGATACGCTGATGATTTCTGACCTTACTCAGCATTCTTTGTATCTCACTAAGAAGCTTTACGAAGCTTGCAAAGACTTTACTTTGCTGTATATCTTTGGCAGAACGGTTTATTTCAAATTCCTTGAAATGATAATTTACAAAGTCTGTCTGACTCTCCTTCTCACGTCAGTTTGTACCTTAAAAAAATATAACTGCAAAAGCAACTTGATAACTTATTTATATTGTTATAACTTAATGTCACTATTCACATAGCAATACATTTTTGCAATTTGTGATTTTGCGATTCATTTATATAATATAAAATGTGCTTGCAGATAATTAGCAACAGAAAGGGACCCGGCCTTCATTGAATGTTAATCCGACGTTTTCTTGCTTCCTTTATAAATGGATATAACAGTGAGGTTTATGGTTTACTGTTAAAAGATGTGTCTTTGTTGGAATATTAGAAATTTAGTATATTTTCTTTTCATAAATTCTTTACATAAATTTAATTGGTAAGCGCTGCCTTTTGCATTCTTCTATACTTGCTCTTAGTGCTGTAAACGGAAGTATTGCATTTAACTAATTTTAACCGGAAATAATAATTTGAGTTCCCTTGAATCTTCTTCTTTCTCTTCTTCCTCCTTGGCTCTACAATCAAATTATAAAATAATAAATAAAAAAGTAAAAAAGCTAATGAGAATGTAATGAGCAGGCTGAACTATACGAAGATTTTATAAAAGAAAATCAAAATATTTCTTGCCTCTTTTTTTTGAACTACCTAACGGTTTTTAAGCACGAACTTAGGTTTTTGTTTACGTGCTTATCGTTGTTCTTTGTATTACGTTATTTGTGCGTTGTGTAATATATGTGCGTGTGTGTGAGTCTGTGATGACTTTATAAAGATAAATAAACATCATTCTATGTAATGCTATTTTTTGTTTATTTGTAGTAAATATAAATACCATTAGATTAGGGGTGATGACTGAATGAAACATGCAATAAACTAGGACACATTGTTTGTGCTCGACCCACGTGTGAACCCATTCACAAAATCCTAGCCATAGAGAGTAGGGTTCTAGTTCCTGGTATTACTAGCCTGTCATGCCATACCATTACACATATTATCTATTTATATCCGTGTATATGAACGTTCTCTGAATCGTTTTCCTTATATATGTACGTATAACATAATAGACAAACTCTCGGAGTGTAAACGATTTAGAAAATAAAACATTATTTAATATTTAACCTATATCTGAGCTGTATAATTAATTAAACATTTCAAATGAAACACTCTTAACTTGGTTATAAAACAAAATTTAATTGCCTTTATTATTATATATAGATAATCAAAATGAAATGTCGCTTTAAAGGAAGGCCAACTTATTTCCAGAAATTTAGGATATCATAAATATTTAGTTAAATAGTAGATCTAATAATAAATCTATCACAGTTAAAATTAAATATAGAGGAGGGGATGGGATGCATGTATCTACCCAAGGTAGTTATAATAAAGTGAAGTGGTTACACTGAACAGAGCAACATTAACATCGAACCAAACTGAATAACATTTAAAAATTTAAAGTTCCTCTAAAATTTCTTAATATAAATTATTCCAAAAGAATGCTACAAATACGAAATGTGATAAAAACATGATAGGTGTGCGAAGTTTAAATCTAGGAAATCTCTGGAGCCATTGTCGAGAATATTGTGAAAACACTGGAA
The DNA here is from genome assembly GCA_011037195.1 of Triatoma infestans. Classification (NCBI taxonomy): domain Eukaryota; kingdom Metazoa; phylum Arthropoda; class Insecta; order Hemiptera; family Reduviidae; genus Triatoma; species Triatoma infestans. The sequence continues at coordinate 60,076 of JAAEAF010008075.1, forward strand.
AACCAATCAGTAAGCCGCATTTCCAGGTCATGTTTTTCTTTGGGGCTAAAATCTTATTGGCGCCTGCGGTGGTAGATAACTAAACGGAATATCAAGCCGGGGATTCCTGGTTCTTCCCATTGTGAGATATTGTGTTCGTCAAATTAGGTGTCGTGGACGGGGGCGGAAACACACACTTTACTGCTACCATTTTTCATACCAATATAAATTTAGCAGTTATCGCAGGACTCGAACTGGGGTCGTCCAACTTACTAGTCCATGCTCATAATCACTACACCAACATCCGCCCCACACATATATATAAAGGGAGAGCGAGCGAGAGAGAAAGAGAAAGAGAGAGGAAAGCTTAAGTTTGCATTCCAAAAATGAATTTTCCTGGAAAAATAGATAAAATTATACGAACTTTAAAGAAAATCCGGGTTGTAGCCATTTTGAAAAACACCGGACCAAACATTTATTAGTCAAACTTACGGAATATCAAGTTTGAACTTCCCTGGATTTTTAGTTTTCGAAATCCCAGAATTTCTCCCCCCCCCCCAAACAGGTACAGGATTTGCTCAAAACATATTTATCGTATTCTGCGAATCTCAAAACATTTCTATATAGGTGATTATTAATTTCGGGAAAGTTCAATTTCGAAAATTTTCTACGATCGTAATATTTTCTCTTACGGTATTGAGAGAAAGTTTAAACATAATTGACAAGAGTGTGTGTTTTACCTTCTCTTCTTGCTGGTTAGAGGAAGTACTGCGATCGCTTCGAATTTCCAATATTCGGCGAACTACTGAAATATTTGTTTGTGAATTATCTGTATTTTAATTGATAAAGAAATATCGCGAATCATGAAAACATGATACTAGCACAGCATCGCTTACAAAAGTTTCTGTAAAATATGAGATCCAGAAGTGTAACTTCACATATTAAAGTTTTGTTTTTTTTGTTCTTTTTCGGGATTTTCACAAAAATGGCTTCGACGATTTTCATGAACTTTACTTACTGTTTGCATTAACAATACGGCGCCACTTTTATTGTAACATTTTTCCAGGAAAATAGACTTTTGAAAGATTCTGGGGAAGTAGAAACATAAGCTTTTTACTAAAGTGCCATGTCAGTACAGTGTACAGTTTCTAATCCTGTATAGATACATTATTTAAAGGATTTCTAGACACAATAAAACAAATTTCTTTAAACTTGGTAAGGTAACTGCACATATAGAAAGAAATCTCTCAATTTTATTTAACTTTTCTCACAAAAATTGTTTTTTGGTGTTCTGTGCGAACAGGTGGGGGAGTTGGTGGGTGTTAACATGCCAGATTTTCGAAATTGAGCTTTCACTGGACATTCATGTTTTGGGGCCGTTTGAATAAGAAAAAAAATGTTTGCATGAGTGCGGGTTAACAGAAAATCTCAAAAACAAAAAGGTCGTAGAAAACTCAAACTTGGTATTCCGTTTAGGTACCCTACAAACGCATCAGGCAGGAAGATTTCGGGCAAAATACATCAACCGGAAACGCAACTTTACTGAACAGTTTTTCTTCAGTTTTTAGTAATTTTCTCGAAAACGGTGACAGGGATTTTCTTTAAACTTCGTGTGTTATCTACACACTTAAATACCAATCACTTTCATTTGAAACATTTACCCGGAAAAATGTATTTTTTGGGGGGTTCTGCGGTAGTTTTTGGGGGGAAGTATGGTATGGTATGCTTTCTTCATGAAACTCAGTGCAATATTTGGTTTTACCACCTAAATAATATTAATACACACTGGGAGCATTGATAGAATTCCAAATTTGAAGAAATTCGTTTTAGCGGACTTTGTTGAATAGGTTTTTGAGATATTTTGAAATTTTTCTCAAAAATAAATGTATTGATTTCCTTTAAACTTGGTATGCTAACATCACAGATAAAAATGTATTACTTTTATTTAAAATATTAACAAAAATATATATATTTTGGATAGTTGTGCGGAATTTATGGCGTTAATTTTAAATTTATTTCAATGTCTTTAGAGCGCTCTACTGGGCCATACTATAATCATCAGTTTTGTGCCTGCCAAATTAGCATAGGGTGGTTCCTGTCCCCCGCTACCTCGGTCAAATACGTGAAATTTGAGTTTAAAGAAAATTTGTCATTTGATATTTAACTGAATTGAAAGGCGTAAAAGAATGTCGAGTAGGTGTGCACATAACCAGATTACAAGTAGGACATGAACCCTTTAGGGGCGACACCACTCTAATCGCTTTCAGGATGAAAATAGTCTGATTTATAATCTATCATAGTACAGTAATGTGGATATGGCAGATATGTTTACTGAAAAGAGTTCACCGGATCTGAGTGTGTGTGGTGTGCGTGTATCAGTGTGCGAATTGTTTGTCTAAGGTACACTAACTGGAATGAAGAAAAATGGAGTGTGTTAAATGGTAAAGCAGGATAACTGGGAAAAGTCTACCAGGTCAGACGCTTCTCCAACCCCGACCCTACCGTCACCACCTTTTGTGGTTGGCACTATGGCGGCTCAACTCCTCGTATTTTTAGTTTTGCAAACAGAGAGCTCGCCGGCTTCCACAATGTTCAAGGCCAACTCCTCCCTGCTCTGGCCGAGGAGAAAACTGGCTGCCAAATACTTTTCCAAATCATTTCTTCCAGCTGGGTCTCTCTCTCTCATTTCTGTTCTCTCTCACAGTTGTGCCTCTGCCACCCTCTTTCAGGCAGTGGATACAGTAAGGTAGGCGCCACAGTCGTACTCACTTCGAAAACGTCTCTTCTCCACAACCACCCCCCGCCCAGAAAACATTTCAGATCACTATAGTAGCGCGCCTTATAACAAGGTTTTATTTTACCACGTTCACAAGGTTGGTGGCCGTATTTTTCTTTCGTTTCTTTCTCTCGGCTCTTCTTTTAAACACTGAATTTTTCCTCTGAATTGTCTTTATAGTTATAGGGCTCAACTGGTTACCGTAGCTTCTAAAATTGGATATGATAAAAATTGATTTATTAAAACTAAACCATCTATATTACATTGTTATTTGTTTTTTTATTTTTTGTTAAAAAAATCTTTGGTTTACTTTCTCACTCTTCTCTTATTAATTTTTTTCTGTAAAAATTGTAATTTTCCAGCCTTATAGTACGAAACTTGCCCATAAAATCTGTTCCAGTAATTTGTTTTTACCGACACAATTATTGCATTTTTACTTTCACTTAATTTATTGCTCTAAAAGAAACTACTACGATCGAAATATGATTTTAGTAATCTGAATTTTAATTGGGATACAAGGTTTTTAATTTTTCCGAAAACTTAAAAAACATAATCTCGCGTTAAATATTATATATTTTTTCGTGCCATAGTTATAACTATTTTTTAAAAAGAGGATATAAATCTAGAAAGACTTGTAGCATTACCTCCAAGCTGTTCATTGAAAAGAGGAATCCTTTAAAAAGGATTTACAACATGAGGTTAAAGTTAAATAAAATTATATTATGTTTTCTAATATTTAATTTATTGATATGTTGACCTAAAACGTTTCTTCTTTTTTTCTTTTTATAGTATAATATTATTGTAATTATATTATTATAACAGTATAATTACAATAATACTTACAACTAAACAGTATTACGAAACAAGTAGATTTGAAGATAGAGGTTTGTGTTCACATGTAATAGGTTGATAAAGTAATCACCCAACGGTGATAGCATTTCTCTTTTAAATGATTGATATACTCTCACTCTAGAAGATCTGTAGGTCATTTCCGCTTCAAGCGACGAGAAGGAGTGTCAGGTAGATGATGAGTTGTCTCACAAAAGAATTTGGAAGCTAACTGGAAAGAGGTCCAGCGCTCACTAACTCAGAGTTAGTGTGAAACTAAGTTTGCTCTGTGCGAGTCTGTGTTGTCACACTGTCTGAAAAACGCATCCTGAAGATGGGCGAATGCCCGAAACCGGTCGATGACCACAAAATGAAGCAGGCTACCACGGAAAATGTCTCTGATGCTTTCCAGCTATGCGGAACCAACCACCACAACAAATATTTAATTTTCTTATAAATTACGTAGTAAAATCATGAGGTACTTTGGAACAGCATTTTAGAGTGTGAATGACGCCACACTAATAGAAGTTTTGACAATGGGCAGAGTTTCGCAACTTTCTGAGGTTTCACAATTAAGTTGTGTGACTATTGTAGTTAAATGAATATCAAGGAAATACAATCTGTGCTTTGTGCCGGGAGGGCGAGTGATGGATGCAAGGAGACAAAAGGATAGTACAAAATCTTGAGTCTACTTTATTGGGCTACAAGAAGTCGAATGGCAAATTTGCCGATTCATCTGGGCTATAAAGAAAAGAAAAGTTAAATGAATAATAAAAATTCCGACTTGTAAGACAATGTTGTCAGTCAGAAATGTAAAAATTTCAGTAAGAAGTTATATGAGTGTTTTCAGGGAAGGGATCAGCTCCAGTGGTAGCGCGCTGGACTAGTAATGCGGCGGTCCCGGGTTCGAGTCCAGCTGCTGCCCTTAGATTTTTTCTTCCTAGGAGCCTCTTACAGCTCATTGTCCGGTGATGGACAGTGTTGTCTGTAACGAGAGAACACTGTCCGGAGACCGGCAGTGCACTGAGAAGGCTCCGAACTTTCGGGGTAGCTATATGGGCCCAGAAGGGCTTTGGATAGCATATGGCTTGGTCCCTCCCCTCAGACAAAAATAAAAAACAAATATATATGAGTGTTTCAAATCAGGTTTTTAAAACTTTCTCTGTTTTTTAATTGTTGAAATATTTGAACATACAACAAAAGAAACTAACTAACCATTGAATAATAAATTTTATTGGCAGTTCCACTTCATTAACAATCTGTTTTCCCGCCATGAAAAGAAATAAACCATATTTTAGTTATGTTAAGGGAAATGTGTATATTATTCATTCAGTTTACTCCATCTTCATTTTTTCCTTTCATTTCCTTATACTATTCCTTCCTACACTATCTTCTTGCTACAGGAAAAACGTTATAGCCTTATTTCTTGTTAACCGTACAAGTAAGTGGTTTACGTCTATCGTATAAATTATCCGAAAGGCGTGACCTGTGTAAGAAATGCACTCGTTCGTGAGAGATAGTATGAGAAGGAAGGAGAGGATGTGAAGAGGCGTGAATAGCCTGGAACGGCTGGAGAGGTGCTGGAGGCCGCTTGTGTACACCGCTTGCATGCCATCATTCGATTTATTTATTTATTTTTTCTTCTCTTCTTCAGCTTCTCCGCCGACATTCGTCATGGTGATTCAGCTTGCAATGTGTGTGTGTTTGTGTGCGGTGGGGGTGGGGATTTGAGATGCGGTGCTTCTTGTATATTATGATAAATTGAATGTGTTATTACAGTGTTATGAGGAAGAAAAAAATGAGGGACTCATGACCGACGAGGCTATTTGTTGATTTTCCAGGTCGTTAGCTGGAATTGGGAGGGTTCGGAAGGAAAATCTTGTGTATTGTGCGAACTGAGAGTGAGAGAAAGAATGAGTGAGACTGTGGTGTGACTCGACTTCAACTAACTTTCACCCACCATAACCATTTTGTATATGGCTCTCATCCCCCCCACCCAGCAGACAATGGAAATGGCTTGGCGTTTTCCAGCTGGTAAAATGTTACCAGTGGGGGGGGGATCTGTTGGCTTGTGGGTAAAAGAGAAAAATAGAAACGTTTTAATGGCGGTTTCCTTTCCCGTCCCAGTTTAGTTTACAAAAATGGTAAAAGTTAAATTATACACCATATTGTAACATTTATATACATTAAGTAGCGTAAGATAATATAATTTTATATTAAGTACGACTCGTATAATAATATATAGTCATTTATTTAATATTTTCTCTTGTTAGTGGAAGATACAGTGTTATATCGTTTGTCTAACTTTCGAAAATAAGTTTTAATGGAAATATATCTTTGAAAGACTCTCTGAAGACGAAAAATGTCTAGTCTATTATTGTTTTGTTTTCATCATTTCTCAATACAGCTGTCACTTTAATTCTGTAATTAAACAGTGTTCATACAGAAAAATTGATTTCTAACTAACTTCTAAGTTAAAAATTTACCTCTAAATCGTACAATTTGCAATTAAATTTGAGTGCCTTAATTTGGACACAATATTGCCACATTCAGACACTGGTATGTCCTAAAAATGAACATGTATTTTGCACAGCTGCCCCGCCCCCCACCAAATTATGTGTTTTGTAAAAATTCCAAGTTTCAAGAAAATTTATCAAATTACAATGATAACAATAGTCGTTTGAGTGTTTTGAAAATTTGTTATCATAAAAAAATCATAGGAAAATTAGTCCCCCCCCCCCCCCGAACGGTTTCTATAAAAATCACTTTTACTTCCGACCAAAAACAAAAATTTTTAAAATCTTTAATATTGCCGCATAAAAGTAAAAGAAAATGAAAGAAAAATCAAATTTCGAAATTTTCCTGGACGGTTAACAGAGAAAAGCTTTATCCAAAAAATATCTGAAATTTCTCAATCTCAAAACTAGTAACGTCACAAATTAGATTCAAAGATTTTTTTCAGAAACTTTCTTATCGGATTCATTAGAAATATCTTCTTTATTTTTTCCTTTTCCATATTCAGCAGGTACCAGAACAATTAGCTCTGGTGCAAATACGCAGTTATTGATGAAACGTTCGAAAGATTAAGCAAACTTTACGCATTTCTTTTAATATAACTTTCCTCCTCACAGTGGATTGGGAGAAAGCTAAGCATATTTGAACTGTTCTTATTTGTGGGGTCCATTCTGCAGCTATCTCTTTACGCTGAATATTTTGCCATCTGTTGTTTCTTTTTCTATTTAATGAGTGCTTCTGCAAAACTAAACATTTAAAACTTTGAAAATCTAGAAATAAATGAATACAATATAAATAAAACTTGAAAAATTAAACATTTAAAATAAAAAAAATCTTGGGGTTTCTTTTCTTTTGTTTCTTTTTAAAGTTAATCGAGTAACTTTTCTCTCCAGTTTACCGCTCTCTGGCATCTGAAGGAGGAAGAGTAAAGAGATGCGATTGATCATAAAATGTTATTTATTCTGTGTACAGAGTGAAAGATGAAACTTTTTAACTTTTCACAGAAAGACAGACAGACTGATAAACTGACAAAGAAACAGTGAGTGAGAGGCTGGCAGAGAGAAGAGACACAGTATGAGTGGAAGAGGTAAATCATTTTCAAAGATTTACTCACTGGGATACAGCAATGGTGCTGCTATCTTAAGTCAATATTAATCAAATAAATGAACAAATACAAGGCTACATTTCTCCCCAGTGTTGGGCGGGGGGCCCTCCTCCTTCAGTACTCTTCACATTTCAAATATATTAAAAAGTTTCTCTTCTATGTTTACTTTTGCTGAAAAAATAAAATATTTGATTAATCCAAAAAAAAGGAGAAAAGTTGGCCATGTTTATTGAACTGCCATACTTGTTCCGACAGATTTGCTCTATTTATTAACATTTACCCTATAAATATTAATTCAGTAATTAAAAAAGCAAAAATAAAATAGAGAACAAATTCGCATAATAAATTGAGCACAGCTTTTTTTTTCTTACTCCTTCCTACATACTGCTAAAGCGATTAAGACAGTAAATAGCTAGAAGGCTGTGGAGTAATAAATCAAAGAGGGTTCCCTTAAATCGCTTTAATCTTCTCATTAAAATCTTTTACATATATCAGATTTTTTTTTTTTGCGAGTGTGGCAACGGATGTTACAGAGGGAAGTTAAATTTGTTCATTGTTTGGCAATTATGCTGGAAGTAAATTTTCTGTGAATTTTTATAAATCTATTAATTCTTAAAATATAAATATGATATTACATATATATATTTTTTTTTTTTTTCTACGGAATTGGAGAAAATGGCTTTAAGTAGCGTCTATGCTGTGAACAGTAAGATGCGTGTTTGCGTTTATGCTATGAACAGTAAGATGCGTGTTTACGTCTATGCTATGAACAGTAAAGATGCGTGTTTGCGTCTATGCTATGAACAGTAAGATGCGTGTTTGCGTCTATGCTATGAACAGTAAGATGCGTGTTTACGTCTATGCTATAAACAGTAGATACGTGTTTGCGTCTATGCTATGAACATGATAATTTAATGAACAAATCTGTTGTGAAACAATCACGCAACTTTCTCTTACTGTGAATACAGTTATATGTAAAATGACCATTTTATTTTTAAACTTCCAATCTTACTCCTTTGTCCATGTTGGGTGATATAGCGGTAGTACGGGGGGGGGGGCAAATGCTTGCCCAGGCAGGTTGTAGAAGTTATTTCATTATAGTTCAGATCATAGCGTCAATAACTTGAACAAATAACATTTGAAATTTACCGTCGCGGATCCATAGAACTACCTCAAATCAATTTTTTTCAAAAAATATGTTCTAAATAAAAGTGATAGGTTTATACATCTGTGCGGTTGCACACCAAATGTGAGAGGAAATCGTTATACTTGTTTTCAAGAAAATTCCAAAAAATTTAAAAACTTTTTCTGTAAAGTCCCACTTTCAGTTAACAGATTTTCTTCAACTTTGTATTTATGTCAATGTTTCTACCGTATATGTTGGAGGTAATAGAACGATACGTTGTACTGAAGTGGTACCTTAGAGGGAACCTTAACGTTCCCTGTTACGTTCTCTGTTTGAGGTCCTCCGTATATGTGTGTATGTGTGTATAAGTTTATATGTGAACAGTAAAACTTATTAACGAATAAATGCTAAAAGCAATTTTCTCGAAAATGGCTCCGACGGATTTCTTTAAACTTCTCATAAAATCTCCCCACACACCATTCAATACAATATCTTGTTTGCGCTTTGTGACATATGGACTCTTGCCGTCCTCGAAACCTGTATTTCCGGTGAAAACTCCTTTTTGAAAATTTGACCCGATCACAATAGTTGCTGTGCTACAGCAGTAATAAACAGTAAAGCTTTGCATACCTATATGCAGACATTAATACTTTACACAGAGACCTATTGTAATGAAAAGTTATATATGGCAGTATTAATGCCCATGTTATAAGCACACTGAAGTTTCACAAGCTTCATAATTGGTGTACAGGTTCAGCATCAAGAGATGTATACACCTAAGATGTGTGGATGTGTGGATGTGTGGGCTACATATATAGCAAGGATGTTAGTGTTTGTGTGTTAAGTGAAGGTATATACTGTATGACACAATATATATATATAGCATGCACTATGTTGAGTAGCGAGTGGTGCTAGCCTGGTTGCAGTATCCACAAACGCATTACCTCTCTCTCCCTCTCTATCTACTACCCTCCCTCCCTTCCTTGACAAGATATTCAAACAGTTTATGTATGGTAAGAGAAGTAGCGGTCCAGAGTGTACCGGCTGCTGCTATCACTCACCAAGACTCATCGGGGACTCACCAGAGTGACTCACCGCTCGATATGATACTCTTCGGCACCCTTCCCCCCACCCAACATCAGCCGTTAATCCTCCAGTGGGTTAGCTGTCTTCCATTTACCTCAATCTTCTTCTTCCCTAGCCATGCGAGTTCCAAACTAACACACTTACATACACATACACAGACCAAACTACACCTGTTCTCATCACATTCTATTCCATTCTGCGTCCTATATCTATCACCATCAGCCGCTGAAATAACATGCTAATATTATTACGTCACTGCCTAGATACGGTGCCTGTATTCAAACCTGTGACCCGGTGCCTGTGATCAAACTCGCTTATATTTCATGACATGTATACATATTTTTAGTTTGTTTATGTTGGGGTGGAATTTTGTTTCAAAAAAAAATTAACAAAAGATCTGGTTTGAAACACTAGGGTGTCATCATACCTTAGATCATTAAAATCAATGGGATTTCCTACCGATCAATGGGATGCCCTTCTCGTGCAAATAATAACAAGAAAACTCGACTCTGATACTAGGTTGCGTTATAAACCTAGGGAGCAAGTAGGAAATAAAAACGAGGTACCTTCAGTGACACAGTTAATGACATTTCTCCAAGAAAGAAAGGATGTGATGGAAGCATTAAATGAAGATAAACCTCGCAGCACCTCTCAAGATTCTCAAAAACGTACACCATGGAAAGCAAGATCATTGGTTACAGGCAATCAAGCTCAGCCAAACAAGAAAACAACATTTTCTTCGACAGAACCATGCGATTGTTGCGGAAAAGCAGATCGAATTTTTGTACGCCATTGTTCCGCAATTTAGCTGTTCCAACTCGCATTAAAAGATTGGTCTGTGTGAGAATTGCTTCAAAAAAGGCCATTCACAAGACATTGCCAGGGTCTAATCTGCAGGAAATGTTCTAAATTTCATAATACGCTTCTTCATCTTGAAGATGCAGAGAAAACTGAAAAGAAGAAAAATGTAGAAGGCGAAATAATATCAAGAAATGCATTTTTTTAGGGTCTAGAAAACCCAGACCTACGATTTTATTGTCGACAGCAATTGTGCTTGTTTTAAATAAGAATGGTAAGGCGATCGAATGCCGGGTTCTTTTAGATTTAGGCTCGCAGTCAATTAAATAAGAATAAATAGTAAGGCGATCGAATGCCGGGTTCTTTTAGATTCAGGCTCGCAGTCAAACTTCGTCAGTGAAAACATGGCTAAGCAGTTATCAATGCCAGAATACAACCGTCGCATTACAGTCAGCGGAATAGGTGATAATATAACAGAACCGTTAAACTCTATTCGATGCTCCATCAAATCCAGATATGAGCAGTTTGAGCTGGATTTAGAATTTTCGGTATTACCCAGAATAACTTTACCTCTTCTGGAGGTTCAAGTGAATATATCATCTTGGAAAATTCCCAAGGATATTTTCTTAGCAGATCCCAAGTTTTATTGCCCAGGTAATATCGACATGCTCATAAGAGCCAAACAATTTTTTAATATCGTAAAATTGCAACAGTTGCCTTTTGGAAACAATCTTCCTAAGCTCCAGAACAGCACCTTTGGATGGGTAATTGTAGGCCAGGTAAAAGAATCATTTCAGCAGATACCACCCACCTACAAGTTACACAGTGTGGTTTTAGTTCATTAATTGAGGAAAATCTAAAGAAATTTTGGATTATAGAAGAGTTTTCCACTCAGTCAGTGCTTTCACTTGAGGAAAAGGCTTGCGAAAGAAACTTTGAAGAATCTACAAAACGAGATGAAACTGGTCGATTTGTTGTGAATCTTCCCTTGAAAGATAACATTAAACTGTTAGGTGATTCAGAGCAAATTGCTTTAAAGCGGTTTTATCATCTCGAAAACCGACTATGCAAAGATGAAGCCTTAAAAACAGCTTATTGCAATTTCATGAATGAATATCTGCAATTGGGTCATATGAAGCTTGCTGAGATCATAGATGTTAAAAATCCAGTATTCTATTTGCCACATCACTGCGTGGTGAATGCTCACAGTTCTACCACAAAACTGAGAGTGGTATTTGATGCTTCGGCAAAAACCACAACTGGTCTTTCATTAAATGAAGTTCTAATGGTTGGCCCAACTATCCAGCAGGATTTGTTCTCAATCGTCCTTCGGTTTAGACAACATAGGTATGTAATTAGTGCAGATATTACCAAGATGTACCGTCAGATAAAGGTAGCTGAAGATTTCACCAATTTCAAATAATCTTTTGGAGAGACAACCCGAAAAAACACTCAAAAAATATCGAATAACAACTGTCACCTATGGTACAGCTCCAGCCTCTTATTTAGCTACCAGGTGTTTGAAGCAAGCAGCTCATAAGAGCCAAACAATTTTTTAATATCGTAAAATTGCAACAGTTGCCTTTTGGAAACAATCTTCCTAAGCTCCAGAACAGCACCTTTGGATGGGTAATTGTAGGCCAGGTAAAAGAATCATTTCAGCAGATACCACCCACCTACAAGTTACACAGTGTGGTTTTAGTTCATTAATTGAGGAAAATCTAAAGAAATTTTGGAATTGGATGAAATTGAGAATTTTCCAAAGGGTTCCGCAGTTATTGTAAAGGACTTTTACATGGATGATTTGCTCCACGGCAGTGATAGTTTGGAAGAGCTTACGACAGCTAAAAAAGAAGTGATTAAGATTTTAAATAAAGCTGGATTCCATTTACACAAATGGTGTTCCAATGAACCTACAATTTTAGGTGATATTCCCAAAGAGCTGAGAGAAAAGAAATATGTTCCTGACCAAGCTAACAGTTCAGTGAAAGCTTTAGGCATTTGGTGGAATCCAAGCCAAGACAGTTTGAATTTTGCCATAAACCTCCCAGAAAATAAAAATGCTACAAAACGTGGAGTTTTATCTGAAACAGCAAAATTATTTGACCCCTTAGTTCTTGTGGGTCCAATTATTGTTAAGGCTAAAATATTTCTTCAGAGCCTGTGGGCATCAGGTATGAATTGGGGCGAACCTCTTTCAGCGATCCAGGAACAAGATTGGTATAAGTTTCGAGAAGAATTAGTGATGCTAGAAACTATTCCTATTCATCGTGCAGTCAGAGGTAATTGGTACTCAGATATTGAATTACATGGTTTTTGTGATGCTTCTGAAAGGGCATTATATATTCGAACTCAAAATTCCGCAAGTTATGGAATTTCTCATTTATTATGTGCTAAATCTCGCGTCGCGCCGTTAAAAGGTTAACATTGCCCAGGCTAGAATTATGCGGTGCTTTACTTTTGTCAAGACTTGTAGATAAAGCCCAAAGGGCTCTTTCACTTTCATTTAGTCGTAGAATTTTATGGACTGATTCTACAATAGTCCTAGCTGGGTTACATGCTCCATCTTCAGGTGGAGAACATTTGTGCAAATAGAGTGAGTGAAATACAAGAACTCACTATGATGTTTGAATGGCGTCATGTAGAGAGTGCTGATAATCCAGCTGATAAAATATCAAGAGGGTTGTTTCCCTCAGAAATTATTAGCAATAATTTATGGTGGCACGGTCCCAGTTGGCTGTCGCAAGATAGCAGCTTTTAACCTCAGAAGAGTAGGGTGGAACAAGTTACTGAAGAGCAAAGACCGCAGATTTGCATTGCTACCATTAGCACACGCCACATTTAGAGTGGGAGAGATATGGCTCGTTTGCCAAACTGGTTCGAATTATGACATACATTGAGAAATTTATCAACATTAAAATAAGAAAGGATACTGCAAGCTCAAATTGTATCGTTTGTCACGAGTGGACCCAAGGAACTTTTGTTCCTTTTTAGACCAAAGAGGTTTACTGCAAGTGGGAGGAAGAATTAGCAATGCTCAAATTCCTTATAATCGCAGCACCCAATTTTGTTGCCAGACAAGCACTGGGTTACCACCTTGATTCTAAGATGGAAGCATATTAGGCATTTACATGCTGGACCTCAATCTTTGCTGGCAGCGGTAACGCGGAAATTCTGGCCAATAAATGGAAAGAGCATTGCAAAGAAGATAGTTCGTGCGTGCATAATCTGCTCCAGGTGTGATCCTAGAGTGGTTTCGCAAGTAATGGGCGAACTTCCTAAAGAGCGGCTGAACTTCCAGACGGCATTTCTAAAAACTGGTGTCGATTACTGCGGACCTATACTTATTAAAATTAGCAATCATCGCAATGCCAAAGCAGCAAGACTTACTCGCTATATTCGTATGTCTCGCAATAAAGGCTGTACACATCGAGCTAGCCAGCGACTTGATTACCGAGGCCTTTCCTGGAGCTCTGAAGAGATTTTTTGCAAGGAGAGGAAAGGCAAAGATTATGTACTTCGATAATGGCACAAATTTCATGGGAGCACAACGAACTCTTCATACAAATTTTCTTCGAGCAATGCAGGAAACACGAGCTACAAATTATCTAGCTGAAGAAAACATAGAGTGGAAATTCATACCACCACGAGCTCCTCAGTTCGGTGGATTACGGGTGGTTGCCGTTAAGGCATTCAAATTTCACTTTTAAAAGAATAGTGGGCCAAGCCCTTTTGACTTATGAAGAAATGTCCACTTTCTTAGCATTAATAGTGGCATCCTTAAATTCCCGCCCCTTGTGTCCTCTTGATTCCGATCCAAATGACTTATCCGCTCTAACCCCAGGTCATTTTCTCGTGGGAGATGCCATGACGGCGATACCACAAGACGATGTAACATCTCAGAAGATCTCTACTTTAACTAGATGGGGAAGAGTCGAACATATGTTCCGGTAATTTTGGAACAGATGGTCCAAGAACTATCTCTCGCTTTTGCAAATTAGAAATAAATGGCAAGTGCAGCAACCCAATTTGCAAATAGGTCAACTGGTCTTAATGCAAGAAGAAAACTTACCTCCCCTAAAATGGCCATTGGCTAGAATTATAGCGACACATCCAGGTGATGACAATTTTGTGAGAATTGTTACTTTAAAGACGACAACTGGCATCTTTAAGAGGCCTGTGTCTAAGATTTGTTGGTTACCTATTGGTGTAGATGAACCCATGAAAACTGAGTGCTAAGATGTTTTATTTGTGCGAATTGTGTGTCCATAGAGAATGTAGCTCATTTATTAATAGTTGGTTGAATTAAGATATTTAAGCCTAAACTAATTAGGAGTTTTTAAATTAATTTTTTTTATTTTTAATTGTCACATCTTTACTTTGTTTAAGTTTGAATGTATTGATTATTTTCATTCTTTTATGTATAATGCTATTCAAACAATGTTATTTGGCTTTGTTGAACACTTAAATTGTTCAAGAGGAGCGGCATGTTAAGGTCAAAGTACTGCTATCTAGTTGTGCAAAGCGGAAGCTTAATCCAGGTTCTGGTCGCTACTGCGGTCTAGCTATAAGGCTTAGCATTTTGAGTGACATTACAAATGAATAACAGTGTCGTATGTAAACATCGAGAGAAGATGTTTTCAACAATATAAGTATGTGTTTTAGCAACCAAGGTTTTGTTTTTTACCCCAAACCACTGATTATTGTAATACAATTTAGCGAATTTAACAGAAGCATTGGAGTCCGCCTTTACTGAATAGTTTTTTTTTATTTAGATTATTGGAATTTTCTCTAGAAACGGTTGCAACGATTTACTTTAAACTCATGTACGACCTCAACTCATGTAGGACCTCAACTCATGTACGACCTCAACTCATGTACGACCCCAATTCATGTACGACCTCAACTCATGTACGACCTCAACTCATGTACGGCCTTAAATCATGTACGACCTCAACTCATGTACGACCTCAACTCATGTATTTTCCGGTTTCGAACTCCATTTCGAAGATTTGATAGGTTTGCCACACTTCCTTTCACACAGAATGAGAAAGAAAGTCAAATAAAATAAATGATTAATGTGTTTTTAAAATGAAAAAAATATGAAAAATGGACATAGCAGCCAGGGCACTGTGCCAGCTTAAACTTTCAGTCAACTGGTGGTTCCTAGAATCAAAGTAGGCAGGCACTCTTTTAGTTACTTAGCGAAATGTCATGATTCAACCCCGACAGCATAATAATCTATAATTTTGTTGCAATTTTCTGGAAAATCATACCAATAGTTTTTTTCAGGGCTAAGTAGTTAAGTGGTTAGCGTACTGGTCTCGAAAGCGGAGGACCTGGGTTCGAATCCAGCTATGCTACCCTTACATTTTTAAGGTAATGGACAGTGTTGTCTGTAACGAGAGAACACTGTCCTGAGATCTGCAGTGCACTGAGAAGGCCATAGGTGTTGACGCGCCCTAATAAAAAAAAAAGAAGTGTCTAGTCACTTGTTTAATATAGGGAGGACGTCTAGTTCCATATGTCAGAACTGTGATGATGGAGTTAGGGAAACGGTGTATCACTACTTATGTCAGTGTCCCCGTTTCGCTGGTACTAGGTTAAATGTATTTGGGAGGGTACCACTCTCGCAGGATTGTCTGAGTGAGTTGGAGTTCAAGGATATCTTAGGAGATTGTAAATTGACCGGTAGGCTACCGGGGGAGATTATTTAAGGGGTTGAATTGGGGGGTACCGGGGGGATAAAAGCCTTAGGTTCATGCCACTAGGCACCGGTTCAATAATAATAGTTTTATCGCATTCACAATCACATTCGCATTCGCTTACTTTCTTTTTTTCCCCAAAATAAAAAAAAAACAAAAACAAAATTAAAATTATAGTTTGAAGAAAATTTTTCAAATTATTTTGCGATCTTGTCAAATTTTCGATATCGAGTTTACACCGGAAATACAAGTTTCGAGGTCGCCTGAGCGCCAAAATTTTTTTTTTAAACTGTTGAATTTGCGTGAGGGTCTGTCAAGCCTAACTCAGAAACCCAAAATCACAGACAGTCCAAATTTAATATTTCGCTTAATGTTCCGCCAGCAGACCTTATAATAAAGTTTTGGCCAAAATAAGTCAACTGAAGTTCACCACTTCAAGTTTTTCTCCAAAACGGCTTCATTTCAAAAGATGTACTACAGCTTTTATTTGAATTTTTTCTTATCAGGAAAATACATTCCACACCTCCACCCCCACCAAATACAAGGTTTTTTGTGGAGGGTGGGGAGAAGGCGTGGAGTTATGTTTCCTTAGGTGAGAATTATAATTTAATGAGAATTAAATATGTTGCCAAGATTCCGAGCTTGAAAAAATCGGTTAACCAAAAGAGCCCCTAAAAATAGCGACAGGTTTCATTAAATTTTATATACTGACTACAAATACAAAGGCCTATCACTTTTCTTTGAAACTTTTTCCCGAGAAACTTGATATAAGAGGGTCTTGTTGCAGGGGGAGGTTAGGTCCTCAAAAAAGTGTTTGTTTTCTTTTAAGTTTATATTCTCCTGCATAGAAGACGACTAAACATTTTGTAAACATTATATATGTATGTATGTATGTATGTATTTATGTATGTATGTATGTATGTATGTATGTATGTATGTATGTATGTATGTATGTGTGTATATGTGTATGTGTATGTATGTGTGTATGTATGTATGTATTTTTTTTTTTACTATATATTTGTTAGCATGCTCCACTAAAGTATAACATGCAATTATATACAGATCATTAACTGCTTAGGACTTAATTGTTTAGTATAAAAAAGTAACTTAATTGATGGCACATTTGTACAATTATTATAAATAGTCAATATCATCAATGATATAAATATATTTGTATACAATTATTCTAATTATTTGTATAAAGTATATGACGAAAACTATAAACTAGAGTAAATTGAAATGCTAAGAATTCTAGTAAAGGGGACAAAATTCAGCAGTTTTCGTATACGTAAGGAAGATATATATGTATAAGTATATATAATTTTATTTATTTATTTGTAAATTTTTTATTTATTTATTGTTTGTTTTATTTATTTATTTATTTATTTTTATTTTATTTATTTATTTCTATTTCTATTTAAATTTTTATTTTTTTATTTATTTTTTTAAATTTTTTTATCTTATTTTTTATTATTATTTTTTTAATTTTTTATAAGATTTATATGTATATTGATCTTTCAGTTATTTATATTATTCCGTTAATGAACAGAATTAGCTGTCCAAAAAACCGAAAATTGCCTTTACAAATTTATTAAATTCCAAGATGAATTCCGGCTGGAGTAGCGTTGATTTAGTTGGAGGCCAATGTACACCCTGCGTGACCACGTGTTGCAGGAAATGTTGTCTCGCTTGCATTACACAATTACATTCCCAGAGGAGATGGTCAACACTTTGGGATGAGACGAGGTCGCAGGAACAGACAGGACTCGGAGTGATGTTAAATCTATGGAGATATGCAGCTATTTTTCATGCCCCGATACAATTTGAGTCAGTCTGTAGTGATTTTAAAGTGCTCCATTTTTAGTGGACAAAGAACTCTTTTGTCAGTTTGCCAGTCAGTGAGTCACTCCATGGCTCCTCCCATTTTTCTATGCTCCGCTGTTCAATCCATTGTTTAACAGCAGTTAAGGGAAATTTGCCGTAACTAATGGGAATGTTTTTGTCTTTAGAGGCATCCTTAGCCAGCTTGTCGGCGTGCTCGTTGCCCTCTATCTCGACATGAGCCCTCACCCAAGAGAAGGAGATCGAGAAATGCTTCTGAAGCCCTAGTAGGGTGAGTCTGTTTCTTTCTATGAGTGGGAGGTGAATGTTAGCATTCCCCATTGTGTCCAAGGTAATACGGCTGTCAGTGAAGATTTTAAATTTTCTCTCTGCACATCCGTTTTCTCCTGGCCATTCCAAGGCTTTCGCGATCGCCAATTGTTCCGCTTGATTATTGGAGCAGCGTGGGTCAAGCCTATATTTCTGTTCAGCAATCAATCTGCCATTCTCAAACACAACGAAAGCGCAACCAACGTTCTCCGCATCTTTGCTCCCATCCGTAAATACCTCCATATCGAAGGGGCCCTCTCCATCAATATTCAGTATAGGGAAATTAGCTGGATGTTGGCACATTTTAAAATTCAGGGGCTTGTCAAGCAGTGATCCATTTATCCCTTCCACGTCCTTACCGTCTTGGATTTTGTCTAGGAGAACCAATTCCTGCACTTGTAAACAAATAGGCTTTATCTCTGCAATCACACAGGCAGCTGAGTAAGAGATGGTGCTGTACCCTTTAATTAGACGCAAAAAAACAATCTTTAAACGCGCTCAATTTTTTTCCTATTTTTTTTGAGGTTTAGTGCCGTATGCCAGATAGGAATTGCATATAACATAAAAGGCAGAAAGGCTCCTTTATATATTACATTCAGGGCCTGGTTCCCAAGACCCCAGTGCACCTTAGCCGCCCTAGAAAGTATATTGACGAACTGCCAACTTTTTTCGCAAACATAATCCAGGTGATGATCCCAGCTCAATTTTTTGTCAAAAATGACTCCCAGGTACTTCAAACTATCTACCATTTCCAATTTTTCATTATCCAAGTAGACTGATATAGCCTCCAGTTCGGGATTCATTCTTTTAGACAAATACATCACCTTAGATTTATTTTTATTAAATTTAATCTTATGATCAGAGGGCCAGTGCTCGACAATCCTTAATACCATAATTCCGTTAGTACTTAATTCCAAAGCTGTTTTTCCAGCAACGAGGATAAGGATATCATCCGCAAAAGCGATTATTTGACTCCGGCCAGGAAACGGAAGCCTAAGCAAGCTATCATATATAAGGATCCAGAAGCCAGGTCCACAGCATGATCCTCGTGGACACCCTCTTGAAACTTCAGCTTCTTTTTGTAAATAATTCAAGTTCAAACTGGCAGCTCTATCAGAAAAATAATGTCTCGAAAGTCGATATAGATTTCTTGGACAGTTTCTCTCTCTTAGACTTTTCAGAATTCTTGGCCACCAGGCGGCGTCGAAGGACCCTTGCACGTCCAGTGAAGTGAGAAGAACATCCCACTTCATCTCCAAATACTCTTCTATAAATTTGATGACTGACTTTAGCGCACACACTGTGGACATCTGGGATCTAAAGCCAAACTGTTTATCTGACAGAAGATAATTAGTATTAAGATGGTGCATAATCCGGTCAATCATCAACCTTTCGAGTACCTTACCTGCCACCGGGAGCAGACTTATAGGCCTGAATCTTGTTAGATCGCTGATTTCCTTCTTTCAGCTCTTTTCTAGGATGATCAACACCGATTTCTTCCAATATGATGGAAACACTCCCCTCGACAAGCACTCGACGCATGTAGCAGTAAGAGCAGCCTGATAAAGTTGAAGAACTCTGCCGTTGATTTCACCAGTGAGGCCGTCCCATCCTGGCGCCTTATTACAGCGCATACTTTTTACAGCTCTTTCTACTTCACTTCTTGCGAATGGAACATCGTCAGCGGTCTGTATCTCCAAATCCATTTCGGCTCTCATTATCTTATGAACAGGAAGATCTTCAGTTGGGTCTTTCTGAGGCACATATTTATTTAAAATGAAATTGACAGTTTCATCTAAATCTGCAGTATATTCACCATTTTCTTTCAATACATTCGAAATACAAGTAGTGCGTCGCAGTTTTCTTGCAGCAACTTTATAGGTAAAATTCCATGGGTTATTGGCGGTAGTGCCTGAACTAAACGTCTTCCAAGATTGCAGTTTAATTCACTTATTTTTTCTTGATATAATCGTCGCAGATCCAAATAGAATTTTTTCCTGACCTTGCGAAGCTTCGGGTTACTGTACGTTCGCTGATATAATCTTCTACTGGCATTTATTTTCTTTCTTAATATATCCAGCTCTTCACTCCACCAGCTTACAGTTCTACGGTTACCAGGTCTCATTCTACTCCTGACAGCAGGAAAGCAGCTCTTACATGCCTTAATAATCTTTTCATAAAATTTTGTAACGAATAACTCCAAATTTCCAGTGTTATGAATAAGATTTACCAAAGTGTTGTCCAGGTCATCCGTATCTGTTAGATATTTGTTCCCATCGACCAATTCACCGAAATTCTTTTGCAATTCTGCTTGAAATTTTTCCCAGTCTGATTTTTTTGTATTAAATCTAAACATTGGAGAGTCGGATATGTGCTGTCCTGCACTACGACAATTTACCTGGTAGATGAAACATCCATGATCCGACAGATTCTCTTCCTGAGACAGGCTCCACTCAGTAATATAGGGCAGCAAGTAGTCTGTCGAAACAGTCAGATCTATATAGCTTGATCCTCTTATAACTTTCAAAAGTTGCCGTTCCCGTTGGTTCATTTAATATAAACAATGATTTGTACGCTATAAATTCCTCCAGCGCAATCCCTCTCTCATTAGTCTGCCTATGAAACCAAACAATAGATCTCGCATTTGAGTCCATTCCCATTATCATTCTACCAGAAGAGGCCGACAACATGCTATCCAAACCTTCGAAATCTGATTCTATTTGACCATCATTGGCATGTAAACACTACCAACACAGAAATGAAAATCTTTCACCACTAATTCGACCATAACTCTGTCCTCACTAGATGCTTGAGAATACAAAATGGCATCTATTTTATTATTAATAACAATAACCGCTGCTCTAATTCTATTCTGGCCGGAACAGAAAATTTTATAATGATTAGGAAATGAAGAAATTTTATTAGCGATAGCATAAGGTTCCTGAATTATTGCAACGTCTATCTTATTTGAAACTAGCTAAACCCGGTCACGCTTCGCTGTGGCTCAATCTGATTTTAATTATTAGGGAAGTAAATAGAAGTATTATAGTTAACATAGATTCAGCAAGAAAACAAACCATTCAAGTTAATACCCTACTTTGCGTTGCTGTGATCTGAAAGGAATGAAAGAAAAAATGTTTTTAACTATAAGTCTCTTGTTATTGTAAAGCTAGTGAATGGACTGCATTTTTTTGTTTGTCCGTTTTCTGCATAAACATAAAGGATGACCGACTCTGGAGCATGCGACAGATAATTGCCCATGAGAGAAGTATTCGTTTTCTAAATTCAAACCGCACACTTGCAAAGATTGTATTTGCGCTTTATTGATAGTCATAGCGAACGCAAGGTGTATTAGAAATTGAATTCGTTTGAACTCAAACGCCATATCTGTCCGCACATTTATTTGTCAAGCACTACTAAGATAAAGTTCCGCATAGTTGATGGTAGAATAAACATGCTTCTTTACTTGTGATATTAAACAATATTGCAAACGAATTTCAATTGAACAATAATTTTGTAATTATTAAATATCATCATGAAATGAATGATGATGATTGATAGTGAACTTTATCTTAGTGTAAATATACAACATTTTTTGTTTTCCTATCTGCTGCAAGAACAAATAAATTTGATGGGTACCCAACTCGTGAACACCCAACGTACAGTTATCCATGTGAGTAGCATGGATTTATCAAATTTAATCCACATACTTGCAATGATTGTCCCTGTGCTTTGTTAATGGTCATTGCAGAGACTAGTCGTACAGGAAACTGTAGACGTTTGAATTCAAATGGAGTATCCGTTGGTATCATGGGAATGCGTGGTAGTAGTACATGTTCCCCTTGGTGTTTTCCATTTAAAATGGTTGCCTCAATTATGTTATTCATTCATTTTTTTACTGATAGCCTAGTCCCATTGCATAGTCGCGGTGGATTTATATTTCTAGAAGGATGATTGGGGAACCAATTTTCAAAGATAAAATATGCGGTGATATTCCTGGTAGATCCAATGAATTTAAAAATTCAATTGGATAATTAACTGAGTCATCGTGATTGACAACAGTATCTATGGATGTATATGTTGTTTCTTCAACAGGTATTTCATTTTGAATTGTGCAGTTTATTAAATTCACATCAATGTTTTTGGCTGCCAATATAGCACGCTCACTAATCCAATGATTATTTTTATAATTCTGCGATAAATTTGGGAAAACTTTGGCAATCAACTCATCAGTGGATTTTACAATGTGACAAAAGTTTTCTGGTAATGTAATACAGTGTGTGGATTCGTCCATTTCCATTTTACCATTTCCAATATCTAACAATTGTTTTGCAAATCTTTCAGAAGATTCATCTTGTTGTAATTGAACACGCATATTGGTCTTTAAAGATATTTTCTCCACATACCGCCATAACACTGATGATTTGAGACATGCATTCAATTCATCTGCAGGTGTTGAACGTGGTATAACTGGTAGAGTTTGTCGAAAATCACCAGCTAGCAAAATGAGTGCACCACCAAAGAGCTGCTCATTTCCTCTCAAATCTTTTAATGTGCGATTGAGTGCTTCCAAGGATTTCTTGTGTGCCATGGTGCATTCATCCCATATTATAAGCTGACATGATCTTAGTACTTTTCCCATCCCAGAATATTTGCTAATATTACATGTTGGAGTTTCAATTACCTGCATATTTAATGGCAATTTCAATGCTGAATGTGCTGTTCGACCACCGTCCAAAAGAGTTGCTGCAATACTAGATGATGCAATAGCAAGTGCAATATTATTTTGTGATCTTATAGTTGCCAGAATAATTGAAATAAGAAAAGTTTTGCCAGTGCCTCCAGGTGCATCAAGCCTCACTTGTTTCTGAAGCTCGAGCAAGAGCAGTGTGATCTCGATCTCTTTCTTGCCTAGTTTTTCTCTGCTCACTTGTTTCTGAAGCGTTCTTCTCTTCTCCTTTTTGCTTGATTTGTAGATTGACCAATGGCACTTCGCTTTGGTGGCATAATTGTGGGGTTAAATAAAACGTATTTCCAATTATTTTCTTCAGCTGGAAATCAATATTTTTGATTTTGATTTTGATTTTTATTACAACTGTTATTATGGGTATGTTGTTTTTTACAGTTTAATTTGCTTTATAAAAGTAGTAAATTCTATGACTAAATTTCATGAGTAACAATTTAATTTTTCAATTTATCCATGGTTACACTTTTAACAAATATTACTAATTAAATGTTATTTTGATATTTTTGGGATATTTGTTCGGGAGCACCTAGAACCCCAACTCTGATTTAAAAAAAAAAAAATTCAAAAACCTTCCCGGGGATATACCTAATAATTTCCCAAATTTTCACGGCGATTGGATGTATGTTTTTTGAATCTATCGAGTACAGACAGAGAGACAGACAGACCTTCTTTAAAATGCATATATATATAAAGATAATGCATTTTTCAAGAAGGTGGTGCGCTCTATTGATAAATCGCTACGGAGATTTATTTGTACGAAGAGGATAGATGATAAAACATTAGAATTTCCTGTACATTTGTTCTACGACGCATAGTCAATTTTGTTTTGTTTTTTATTTAAATAATATAAATAAGAAGGGCAGGTTAAGCTCAGCGTAGCATGGTTAGTGTTTATCTATTTACTCGCGGGTGAATGTTTGTTGAATTGTGTGCAGCTGACACAGCTAAATTCCTTTTCTTTGGCTTTACAATCTTTCAAAATATGGTTATCTGAACACAAAGGACAGGCCACAGTACCTTTGCATTGTGTCATATGGTGATTAAA